>JAUKPP010244495.1:0-13344 GCA_032273245.1 Phyllaplysia taylori | reverse complement strand
ACTTCTTAGGTACAGAAGACTGAGAGGAGAACTAGACAGAAAACCACACTGCTTAGGTGGTAGTAAGAAAATGTACGGGGGAGAGAATTTTTTTTTTTTTTTTTAAATACAAATGGAACAGACATAATAAATTACCTTGACTCTTTGGTGTTTTTTTTTGTTGTTATTTTTACTTGCGGGTGGGGTGAGTCTGGAAAATCTTCGAAGTGGTATGGAAAATTACTTTCCAGAATATGTATGCACCCTGTCCCCTGCGACCAGACATGCATTTATAAATTGCTATGTTTTGACCTTTTATGTTCTTGAACCGTACATGTTTTTTTGGTTGCTTTTATTTATGTGTATCATTATATGAACAAGATCAAGGATCTGACAGTAAATTGTGTGCTAATCCTGTGTACCCCAGGTATATTCTGGGTGAGCTGTGAGGCAGGCACCTACATTCGTACCATGTGTGTGCACTTGGGTCTCTTCCTTGGGGTTGGAGGGCATATGAGAGAGTTGAGGAGAGTTCGGTCAGGGATCCAGAGTGAAAAGGTGAAGTTTCTTCCATTCACTAAATTAGTGTTAACTTGGATGTATACAGTATCATCTTTTTGCACATTGTAGTGTTTTTGAAGAGCTAGTAGCGATGCTTCTTTGTGCAATTTAAATTGTAGAGTTTGTTACTGCTAAATATATTTGTCATCTATAAGAAGTGGCCATTTATAATGAAATGTTACAAATGTTTGTAGTTTTTTATTAAATATTTTATAGTGTGGAAAAATTTGTGGTCCAGTGTCAATGATAAAATCAACCCCTGTCATGCCTCAAATATGAAAAAAAAAGTGTTATAATGTAACTCATTCTATTTTTCTTTGGAATGGTGAATATGTATTATTTTCAAATGATTTTTTATTTTTTAAATTTCTTCTCATTACGGAAATTAGATGCCTAATGTGTTGGGGTTAAAATGGAAGGGAACAGCATGCCAGACTTTTTACTTCTATGTCTATTGTCTTTATGATCAGATATTTGTATTGTCATCCATGTTTGATTAGTTCCATACGTCTCACTGAACTCTTGACCATTGTTGTTTGCCAGGTGGGCATAGTGACTATGCATGACGTCATGGACGCACAGTGGATGTATGACAACCAGAAAGACGACTCATACTTACGCCGCGCTGTGCGGCCCCTGGAACAGCTGCTAGTGGGACACAAGAGAATTATCATCAAAGATTCTGCTGTAAGTCTGTGGTTTGGGTTCGTCACCAGTTTTATGTCCTTTGCAACACTGTAAGGTCATTCAGGAGACGGGCTACTTTGGCCCTTGCTGAGAGGGACAAGTCCCAGAACATAGAATCAAACTTGGGTTTTCCGCATGATAAGTAAAGAGCCTAACCATTACACCACAGACGTTGGTTAAGTCTGTGTAGGGATAGAGGAGGGGGCTTCTTTTCAGTGCATGGAGGCCTTTAAAAAACTAAAATCTTTTCAAAATGCTTACGGGTTGAAAATTGTCTTTTGCACTTTCAAATCTGGCATCAATGAGATTCTCAAATTGTGGTATCATGGTTACTTTTTTTCTGTAAAAATTGCAGCAAACCAGCGCAATTGAAGTAGGATTTTACTCTGCTATGAATTACAAGAGCCATATTTAGATAGTTTTATGGCCTCAGGGAAGCACCAATGATATAATTTTCAGTTGATGCTTTGATCTTATCAGAACTGATGTAAAAAAAAAATATGGTAATAGATTTATCATAGTTATATCACAGGACTAGAATTTTCACTCAAGCTTACAAGCAATTCTCGATGTTTTATTTCCCAAAGACCAGAACCAATGATGTATTATGATAAATCATTCATACCACCGTCAATACAAGCAACTCAAGCATTGTCATCTATGCCAGAATACTACTAATAGTCTCTACATTGTCCATTCACTGCCTTATTTATGTGTGTGTTGTTATCTTATGTCTTAAAGTGCATTATCTACCACACCAGGGCAAATTTCTCTTGACGGAGATCAATAGAATGTTACTTTACCATCTTAATTTCTTGTCTTGTCAGGTCTGTGCTGTGTGCCATGGTGCTCAGGTTCTCCTTCCCGGTGTGTTGAGGTACGAGGATGGAATCGAGGTGGGGCAGGAAATTGTCATCGTCACAACCAAAGGAGAGGCTGTGGCCTTAGGTGAGTGGACTTTGTATTTTCTTTTGGTTTGGTTGCCAGTTTTACGTCACTTGCAACACTGTATGGTTATTTCAGAGACCCTGAATGTTTGGCTTCGAGCTGATGCTAATACTAGTACTCAAATAGTTTATTGATGACGACATTGACAGCCGATGTCCCCAGCATTCAAACACTTCGACTGAACTTGAGCTTGAATTTGAATTATAAAAGCAGATTTTTTGTATGCAAGGCTTTTGGTAATTCCAATTGTGCGATTGTTTTTAATAGAGACAAAGAAGAGAAAAGACAGGCTGTATTTGAGATTTCTATAATAGAGCTTGGTGGTTTTTAAAAAAAGGAAGTGATTTTACAATAGAATAATAGTACATGTGTTCATTTCTTTTTTGGTCACCCTGTTATACTAAAAATCATGTTTGCATGTATTTGATGTGTATGTTATTTTTGTGTCCACAGCCCTTGCTCAGATGACCACTGCTGTGATGGCAACCTGTGATCATGGCGTCTGTGCCAAGCTCAAGAGAGTCATCATGGAGAGGGACACGTACCCCAGAAAGTGGGGATTGGGACCAAAGGTAAATATTAGCTATATCAAATTTATAAAATGGAATACAATACACTTTATTCATCCAGGACAGAAGGAAATTTGTTGGTGGTTGGCGAGCACTCTCATCTGGGTTGCTTCTCCTACGTCTTCAACTGAGTATTGCCGTGTGATATATTGTTAAGAAGAGTAACTGTGTGGTTGTGACCATTGTATAATGAGAGTTATGTCCTTTATATGTGTGTGTATTGTATCACTTGATCGTCAAAGAGTGTTGAACAGGGGCAGTTGAGATGAAACTCTTTGAGTGAGCAAGGCACACGAACATGCCTGTCTTCCACTAGTGTTTGTTGAATTAATTGTAGCCCCATTCTACTTCCTGGCCATGGGTGCAAGATTGCCGACTGGCCGGCAAAATCAACCTTCTTGCCGGGAAAACCGCGTCGCCGGGATTGGAAAAAATATGCGTAAAATATCGGGCGTCGTAAATCTTGCAGGCAAATGAAAATTTGCCTTCCTGGGTTGCAGGCTTTTTGGGGGCTGTATGCTTGCACCCATGTTCCTGGCTCTAAAATGACCTTAAAGGGTAATGCTGTTGAACATCAATAAAGAAGGAAATTTGGCTTACCTAAAAGCGTTATTACTTTCTTAGTTTTATTCATTCGCTACAAAATTCTGGTGGCTGGCGGGCTCTGGTATTGTCTGCTCTATCTAAGTGTTACTATTCTGATAATTTTTGTAGCACTGATATGGTTTGGTTGCCACATTTACATCCCTTGCAACACTGTATGGTTATTTAAGAGAGACTGGCTACTTTGACCCTGTCCGTCAGGACCAACCTGAACTAAGAGGGACAAATACCAAGCATAAAATGCAGATGCTTGTCTGCACATGGGATTGCACTCAGGTTCTCTGCACGATAACCATTATACCATAGATGCTGGTTGTTGCACAGAAATTACCGTTCTGTGATAATAGTGAGAGGTCAGGAAGCTCCCGATCAAAACTACCATTACTCCAAAATTATTCCTACTCCCTTTGTTGCTCTCTCTCTCTCTCTTTCTCTCAATTCTAACTCTCCATCACCTCTCCACATTAGCTATTAATTTATTGATTTCTCAGTGGTTTGGTTTTAGGTTTAAATTCCCATGCAGCTCTGTAAGGTAATTTACGAGGCGGGACCCCCGAATTTAATGTCAACTCGGATAGGACAGTGGGCGGAGCTATGAAAACTCCGAAAAAAAATCCTGGGGAATCTCCCTGGATTTTAACCCAGGACTCCTCGTCTGTAGACGGGCGCACTACCGCCGGCCATCGACGCCCCACATTGATTTCTCAAGTTACAATTGTCATATGAAGTTATGTCAAAACCAGAAGAAAAAAGAATGCTCAAACTCTGTATTTTATTATCGTCCTCAGGCCTCCAAGAAGAAGCAGATGGTCAAAGAAGGCATTCTCAATAAGTATGGCAAGCCAAATGAAAGCACACCCAAAAACTGGAATCCAGCTATTGATGATTTCAAGTGAGTTTAGACCAAATTTGTACTTCAAACACTTCCAAATTAGAATAGAATGCTATGTTTTCTAGAAGACGGAAATTATAATTGCAAGATTCAAACAATAACATTTTTTTCTCTCCTTTTTTCTTTAATGAGTGTTCTCTTCATCTTTTATATTGCTTAAAAAAATAAAATTTTCAGAAAATAAACGTATGTGTGTGTTTAGAGAATGTCATTTGACAATTTGAATTGCATGAAACTTTGATGCCCAGGGCCATATGAAACCCAAATTTATGAAATGCATTTTTTTGTGAGTAGTCCAGAATGCTTTCTCAATTTTAAATTTTCATTTTTTTTTTGCCCGTATGAAATGTAGACAAGGGCACTATAATTCATAAAGCAGTAACTCCCAACCCAAAATTGACTTTCTTGGGGATTTTTATGCTTGCACTTGATCTGGAAAAAGGGAACAAAAGGGAGAATGTGTTATTTATGCGTTTAAGAGTAAATGAAGAGTGTTTTTCCAAAACTGATTAATTACACTTTCGTTGAAAAATGAGTTAAGACTACTAGAGGCATCTTTATCCTATAGACTTTTGTTTTCAAAGATTTTATTTCAAAACCCCATAGTTTCCTTTCTTTTCAACTTTAGAAAAGATATTTTGCTATATGAGAAGCTTATCAAACAAGCAAAAAGGCTGATTTTCTCAGACTTTCCTAAAGTGCAAATAGCCAGTTTTGGAAAAACGCTCTTCAAATATTTTTTCAAAATTGTGAAATCTGTTGTTTGAAGGATACTGAAAGTAAATTGTTACATTATTCCTGGTTCAGTGGCTCTTTTTGTTATGCGCAGTTTTGTTTCAATTTTTAATATTTTTGTTCAAATCAGACAGCCTTGTATGCAATCCATTCATATTGATGCGTCACATGCTTTATTTGAATGACATATCTTTTACTTTTCCTCAGTGTGGATGGCCAAACTAAGGCTGAACCTCAAGCAGTGTAAGTGAACACAGTTGTTTCATACCGCATGTCCCTCTCTTTTTTTTCCTTCTTTTGCTTGGTTTTAAATGAGAAATGCTTGATATGCCAGTTTTAAGCGACGACTTCAGTGCTAGTCTCTTTTAGTTTGGTTACCAGTTTTACGTCCCGTGCAACACTGTAAGGTCATTTAAGAGACGGGCTACTTCGACCCTGCCTGTCAGGGCCAACCCGGACTGAGAGGGAAAAAGTGCTAGTCTCTGATTACCATACTTTATAACCTGTATTCGGCTCTATGGGAAAGCACTTCACCACCGTTAGTAAGTCTCTGTCAGAGTTGCCAACCCTCACAATTTTATTGCAAGTCCCACAAATTTGATACGAGTGTCCTGCTGTCGTAAAAAAAAAAAACGTCAAGAATTCTCACAAATTTGTTTTACCAGGTTTAGATTATAAAAATCTACCTCTAAACGCCCAAATTGAATTTGCAGGGCCTTTTCTCCATTTTAGGATCTGCAACTTATAACCATTCAAACAGATTGTAAGTCATTTATATTCTCTCGATGAGAGAAAGATCGATAAAGATAAATGGCAGTTCTACAATCATGATTGCCAGTGTAGGCACATCAACATTTTGTCACAGTATGTTTTCCTTATCTTCACTGAATAAACACAGCCGTACAGGCATTTACTTAAGTCATTTCTCCCATCCTCAGAACGCCAGTATCGACCAAGAAGAGAAAGCATGATCCCAGCAGCTCAGACAGCGAGGCCGTGGACACTCCTGCCAAAGTGGATGATGGAGACGGTGATGCTTCCCAGGAGAAGAAAAAGAAAAAGAAGAAGAAGAAGGACAAGGAAAAACAAGTCGATGGAAGTGATGCTGAGGTGAGTGTAATTATAGTATATTGTGAGATTGGTTTTTTTTCATGCAGATTTTTTATAATTATTAAATTGTTGTCATTATTTAGAACAAAGGTCAGATATTGAAAATTGTCACGGACTTACTCGAAGATGAAAGCAGATCAGGCTGTTCAATATTCCAATCCTTACTGACTTCATGTACAAACTTTTCACCCACCAGGAACTCCAACATGGCATCTCAAAATATTTTAGAACAACATTACTTTGGCTAAATAGGCAAGGCAGGATTACAGTTGGCATGGCAACAGTACCTAGAAACATCCATTTAATTTGAAGTAGTTGGGAGGGAGCAAGCACATCGAATTACGGTTCAAAACAAAGAGGAAGAGAGAACCGCAAAGCTTGACCTTGTGTAAGCGTTTCACGATCCATGTATGTTTCACTGTTAGCCAACGGTAATATTTCTAATACTAGTAAACTGTAGTACTAGTGCTGAAGTAAAGTAGTGTAATTGATGACGATACTGACACCCGATGCCCCATACATTCATGCTCGTGGTCCGATCAAAGCTGATCGGCTGGACTCGTGGTCAAGTTTAAATTAAGCAGATATTTTGTAGACAAGGATCTTGGTAATTGGAATTATATGATTACATTTAATAGAGACAAAGAAGGGAAAATCACTAGTCTGACATCGATTATTAAAAGGAAATAAATTTATCGGAGTTCAACTTAAATGGACTCCACTGTATGCATATCAATGTTGTGAATCAAAATGTACCGGTTGCCTTCAAGTATTTTTTTGTCATATTACAGGTCACATCGGAAAAGAAGAAGAAGAAGAAAAAGAAGCAAAAGAAAGAAGACGACTCTGACTGAAGAGGAATCCATCAAGAGGCATCCATCATTTTATCAAGAAAGTTTTATAGTGGTCGTTAGGTGTGTGGGAGTGTGCATGAATGAAAAATTTCATCAAGTGAGTCTTTGTAAATGCTGTTGGCAGACGGGAGGTTGAAGATGTTGCAACCCATTTCACTTTTTATTGGCGCTGGCAAGCAAGGCCATAAATAATTGTTTTTTCCTTTAATGTCATTGTTATAAAAACAAAGCTGAAATAATACAGAAAATGAATTCACATTTGTCTTTTAGAAGTTTGCTTTTTATGTTAATGTTGTGTGTATAATAATAGATTGCATTTATATAGTGCACGTCCCCCCTGAAAGCAATCTCTATGTGCTTTGCAGTCATTATCACCCAATCAGACCAAGTCATTCAGAAACCTTCTCAACTCCCTGGGAAGCGTACAATGCAAGCAGTCATCTTACAGGCGTTAAAGCACTAACGCACGGACAAGATCGTTCGCTTGTCTATGTCTGGGTACCCATTCACACCTGGGTAAATTTAGGAAAATTTGGGTAAAGTGTCTTTCCAAAGGACACAACGTCGGGCCGAAACTGGGATTCAAATCTGGCAGCGTAACTACATGTACCGTACTAGACTACCGATGCCATTTAAACACATAGAGCCTGCTTTTGATCAGGGCTTTGTGCTATATAAGGGCAATCCCTTAATATTTCAGGGTGTCCCAAAAGTTGTGCACCATCCTGAAGTAAGGACCTTGCCTGGTCTCTCCTCCTTCTATGTGTTACTGTTATGCCGTCCAAGGCAGAAGACGTATCTGCAAAGATTGTTAATGAAATGGGAAATATTTGCATGGCAGCTTCATCTACGTCTGTTTGCCATAGTGAAATACCCTCTTTGTAGTGCATATACATATACGTGTTCCTTCCTTCAATACAAGATGCAGAACGGGTATGGACATCCATTTAAACGAAGATGCTGGGATTAATCATTTTTGCAGATACGTCCGTCTGCCTTGGCATGGCAGTATTGTCTGCTTTCTGGTTCTGAGATGACTTTACAGTGTCAATAGTGCCATAAAACCATCCAAGTAAACGAACAAAACATGCAGGATTCAGTAAGCAGGGAGTTGAGCTTGAGTATTAATGAGAGCCTAAGATTTATCAATATTTAAAAAAAATGAAAATTGGGATCGTGCAGTTTGGTTTGGTTGCCAGGGTGAAAGCTCGCCGGCATGGCGGGTTTTGAAAATTATGTCAGGTTGTCTCCCGGTTTGAGTGAACATGAGGATGTAGCTTGCCAACATAAGAGAACGGTGGGGTTGCGTTCTCAAGCGATAAAATTTCAAGTCATCGTGTTTCATTTTGGCGATGGAGCCTGCCCGTTTTTAATCTGCCGGGCGTAGAGTTGAACAAAAAGAAATGAGGTGTTGAGCATTAAGTATCGCACTGGTGTCTTTTTGGCGGTTTTCATCAGTCAGAAATATTGGTTTCAGGCAGGCCCATGTTATTACCCCAGCAGACCAAGTCATTCAGAAACCTAAACTTCCTTGAAAGCATATAATGTAAGTTTAACATCCCCTGCAATATTTTGAGGTCATTCAAGAGACGGGCTACTTCGACCCTGCCTGTCAGGGCCAACCCTGGCTGAGACGAGAGTGATGAATCCCCGCAGAAAAAATAAGCAGATACTCAGCACTTGGGATTGAATCTGGGCCTTCCATTTGATACATATGTATAGGCGAAGAGCCTAATCATTACACAACACACCGGTTTATTAGCTTCAACCCAATTGGCTGTGACGATAATTAAATAATGATGGCATCGGTCATATTCCGTGCCTATTGAAGGGCATTCTCTTCCCGAGGATGAGTAGCAGAATTATTTTTGTATCCCTGGCGCTCGGACTCGGTGATAGAATTAATTCATAATATGGGTACCGGTATTACATTTATTTATTTGTTATGTCCCTTTCCGAGTTACGGGGGACAACTGTGGTGACCCGAAGGCGTTTTCAAGGAAAATTTTGGTCAGTGCAGAGACCTTACCTTAGCCTTAAGTCAAAGTGAATTACTTCAGGGGACCTAGGGTTGCTCAATGACTTTTTAGTAAAAAACGTATAGCCTAAAATATTTCGATTTCATCCCATGATTCACAGGGAACTTCTCAGCGGTTGCAGTAACGTTTGGCCCAAATCTATTAACACTTCCTGCGAGGGATAACAAAACTACAAAAGAGTACAAAACTACAAAAATCAAACGAACAACCTATACACACAACTCACAAGCTAGAAATTAAGGAACAAAAACAGGTTACTAATTAATGAAGGGACATAACTATGTAAATAGAAATTTAGAAATAATTAACTGGATCATTTCCCCTTGATCACAGTTGCAAGTCTAAAATGACTTTCAACTTGTTCAATACTCATATTTGTTTTGTTTGGTTATGATTTATCGCTTCTTGCAACACCATTAAGTCACTAAAGAGGTGGGATCTTTGTACATGTATTTAGATTGAGTAAGTATTCACCCATTTCTCTAGCACCGGCTACTGTAGTGAGGCTCTACGTCTATCATGCGGAAGAGCACAGTTCGACCCTCCTACATGTTGTCGAGCATCTGCGTTCTTCTGCTGGGATTTGCTCCAATAGCCCGGGTTGTCCCTGACAGGCAGGGTTGAAGTAGCATGTCTCTTGAACCAAATCAAAACCATCTCTCCAGTTAAATTTTAATCTTTTCGCTTTTGGTAGTAGATCTTTATTATTTATTTTTTTGACTCGTTTAAGCGTCAATTTCTGTACGAACAATTCTCTTTACTCTATCCTACTCAGTGAACAAGAGTGGGGGTGGGTCGTCTGTGGCCGAGCGGTAGTGTGTCCACCTACATAGGAGGAGTTTCTCATTTTTTTTTATCGAGTATATCTCTATTTTTTCTTCTGGGACAATGTCCATCTCAGCCCGGGTTGGCCCTGACAGGCACGGTCGAAGTAGCCAGTGCCCTAAATGAATTTACAGTGTTGCAAGGAACGTTAAACCATAACTAAACCAAACCAAAATCGCCCAAAGGATTGTATTGTAGCCTAGTATTACTAGTAATAAACAAGACAACACACAGAAATTATAAAATACAATATAACATTTTATTGATCTCCATTAAGAGCAATTTGCTGTGGCATGTGAAATACATCGTACTATAGACACAAGCAACACAGACAAACACACATACACACACACTCACACATACATACACAGACTCACACACATATACACACATACACACAGAGACACAAGATGGTGAAAGTATAAATATTAACTAACAAGCAACAACTGAAATAAAATGTAGGCGTAATATCTTTTAATGGTCTTTATCTTAAAGATAAAAAGCGAAAAGGAAAACAAGGAACATTACATGAATATGTACACACAGACTCATTAATGTCCTTCAGAATATAACAATGCACAAAAATGCTATATAAATTCCTAGCCGTGAGTGAGTACACGTACTACCATTCTGCTGGGATTCATCCCTCTCAGCCCGGGTAGGCCCTAACAAGCATGATCGAAATAGCTCGTCTCTTGAATGATCTTACAGTGTTGTAAGGGACATAAAACTAGAGACCAAACTACATCTTGTGTTGGATTGCAATAATGTCATGAGTGAACTGACCTGAGCATTAAAATTTGTGCAAAATGGCGCAAATATTCTTGGTCTGAATTTTGTCTTGGCGAAAAAAATATATTATGTATTTAATACATGTATTTAATTTATCAAGTCAAGCAGCTATAGGCCTATGATATTCATGCAAAGCAAATAATTTTAAGAGATATACGCATTAGTTATATGCAGGGTAGCATGATTGATTTGGATAAAATAATTTAAATGAACAGTTTAACTGCAAAAAACAATAAATGCCATTTTCAGCCTTTTGAAAACGATACCAACACACATCACTGTTGGGAGGGCTGAACTGTACAGTGTAAGAGGGCTATTTCAGCACCAAAACCCCACTAAAAATTTCTTTAAAAAATCTCCCCAAAAAGGTTTATACTTGGATTAACAGTCCTTTGAATTAGCAAAACTTCTTAAGCAACATAATTCTGTTTTTGTATACATGTATTTCAATCCTCCATGTATGCTAGCCTAGTACTTAGCTACACAAATGACATGGACAAGGCTGAAATGCTGAAAATATTCTCTCATGTGTTTTGTGCTTTGCTAAAGATTGCATCTTCTGTGCTTTCTATCTTGCTGAAGAATACATCTCATGTGTTTTATAATATTTTGCTAAAGAATGCATCTTGGGCGCTTTGTGTTTTTCTAAAAGATTAATCTAATGTGCTTTGTGTTTTGCCCAAGAATGCATCTCACGTGCTGTGTGCTTTGCTAGAAATGCACTTCATGTGCTTTGTGATTTACTAAAAATGCATCTCATGTGCTTTCCTAAAGAATGCATTCCATGTACTTTGTGCTTTGCTACATAATGCATCTCATGTGCTTTGTGCTTTGCTATAGAATGCATTTCATGTGCTTTGTGCTTTGCTAAAGAATGCATTTCATGTGCTTTGTGCTTTTCTAAAATGCATCTCATGTGCTTTGTGCTTTGCTACAGAATGCATCTCAATTGCTTTGCGAAAGAATGCCTCTCATTTGCTTTGATAAAGAATGCATCTCATGTGGTTTGTGCTCTCCTAAACAATGCATTTAAAATGCTTTGTGCTTTGCTAAAGAGTGCACAATTTCTTCCCTGTACACTTGTAAAACTGCGCTTTATATGTGCATGCAAGGAATCTTAGTGCCATGCATTGATATACGATAAAAAAAAAATGTATACTGTGTATTGACAACTTAGTTTACAAATATTTAAGTTTAAATAGAGACATTGAAGTACGTATGAAACTACAAACCATTCACATAAAATATTGAGAGACAGTCAATAACAAAACTACACAACATTCACGTATGCTTCAAAATAATAAAATATTTAGAGACAGTCAATTATGAATTTACACAGCAGTCGTGTATGTTTCAATGTTTCAAAATGATAACAAACTCATATGGTTTTTCTTTCCAAATTACACGTAGTTACTACCGGTATCTCACCATATTTATGGAAGAATTCAGTCAAAACAACATAGCCCAGCTCTTTCTCTCTCTCTCTCTGTCTGTCCATCTATGTGTGCAACTCTTGTCTCTCTCTCTCTCTCTCCCTCTCTCTCTCTCTCTCTCTTTCCTCCGTTGTCTCTCCGCCCCCCCCCCCCCCTTCTCTCTCTCAGGCAAACGTTCAGTCATGTCCAAATATGTCTGTTTGTCAGCCTTATAAGTTTGTATAGGAAAAGGTCAAATTTATCTTTTCAGATCAATTATTATTTAACAAATCTTTATAGAATACATAGCCTGTATTATAATTATGTATGGTTATTATGAAATGCAAAAGAAGTTTCATAACTTTTAACTGTCTCTCAGTCAATGAGTTAACATGTTTTTTACTCCGTCATCAGATTAGCCCCTTTCTTTAAATCCAGCTTATAGTCTCAAATGAAAGAAGAAACAGCTGATATTCATTAATCCATGTAACGAAAAGAGACCAGCATTTTGCCCTTTTTGCGACCTGTTTCTAATATTTTCTATACTTTGGTCTTCAAATCAGACCTACAACAGTGATAAGGCTGAAAGTGAGAAGTTATTTATAGAGGTGCCAGCTTCTTTGGCTGTGTTAGCTGAGCTTGAAAGTTACCAAGGATTATCGTGAAACTGCTAATAAAAAAGTAATCCTTTCTGCCAACGACATTACCTATGACATAGTGCAGGCTGTAGTAATATGAGACAGACATGGATGAATGTCCTTGAAAAATAAGGGTATCACATCTTATTACAGTGGGCATTGCTCATAGTCCATGCCTTGTCAACTCTTTCAACTAATTTTCTGAATCTTCTTCCCAATCTCTCCCTTGTCTCCTTCTACTCCCAGCTACTCTTGCCGTCTGCCTTGCTTCTCAAAGCAGATGTTAACAAATGCTCTCCCCCAACATCTCCCTACTGCAGATGTTAACAAATGCTCTCCCTGACATCTCCCCAAAGCAGATGTTAACAAATGCTCTCCCCCCAACATCTCCCCAAAGCAGATGTTAACAAATGCTCTCCCCCGACATCTCCCCAAAGCAGATGTTAACAAATGCTCTCCCCCGACATATCCCCACAGCAGATGTTAACAAATGCTCTCCCCCGACATATCCCCACAGCAGATGTTAACAAATGCTCTCCCCCGACATCTCCCCAAAACAGATGTTAACAAATGCTCTCCCCAAACATCTCCACAAATCAGATGTTAACAAATGCTCTCCCCCGACATCTCCCCAAAGCAGATGTTAACAAATGCTCTCCCCCGACATCTCCCCAAAGCAGATGTTAACAAATGCTCTCCC
>JAUKPP010244473.1:0-10368 GCA_032273245.1 Phyllaplysia taylori | reverse complement strand
TTTTGGGACCCAACGGCCTTTTCCCCCCCCCCCCCCCCCCCCACACACACACACACAAGCCGGAAAGGCGTGGGGGGAAACAGTAATTCCTTCAATGCAGCCAGGGTGATTTACATGTATGCAAACCCTGCGACACAGCTTAGCAACGTCATAAACTCGTGGAACGAACTGTAAAGAAAATTGAACACTATCATGGGAAACAAGAACTGAATAGGCTATATTATTCAACTTTTATTAAAAACATTATCATCGCTAGAAAAGTGTCTCATGTAGCCTATTGCCTCTCTATCTCTATGCTACGTAACGTGTATTTGAGTTTCCTTTCTGCTGCTATGATTTTTAAAACAGGCGAGGGGTGGGTGAGGGAGTAGGAATTATTCAAAATATGGTCACCGGTGTGTAATTTTATTCATTGTAGGCCCATACATGCATGTATAATTATAATAATACATGTAATATATAAGCTACATGTACAAACCCTACGGTGTTTTAATTGGTTTGCAGTTAATTTCGGCGTATGGCATTGTTTTCTATAGTATAGGTGTATACATGTAATTTGCTTTCTATTTTTACATGTAATTTGCTTTCCTAACCTACAGAAAGTTAAACTATGTATATGTACACGATATTGGTAAATAATATGTACCATGTATTCATGCAACATGACCTGGCCAGTCCAAGGTACGTGTATAATGAAAAGAAACAGAAAAAAACTACAGTAAAGTACAACTTTAGAGAATAAATAGAGTGTATGCAACAATGCCATACCTGGAATTTTCTTCTTGCAACAAAAAATTTAATTTTTCGTATCACTCGGATCATGGCTTTGTGAATGTCTGTGAGCCTGAAACAAGAAAGAAAAGTACAGATTGACGTGTTTTGTTATCTATGAAATATGCCCATGCCTTTTAAAAAAAAAAATTTTTTTTTTTATCAAAGCAAGGGGTTCTCTCCTGGCAATTCATTATCTTGAAGTCTACAGGTACCAGTAAGTGATTTGAAACATTGCACGTCATGCAGACAAATGGAGATAGTGATAGCAACCATGTTGAGTGTACTTGGCTATTGTTCCGTGTTACCAACAACAACAAAAGTTATTCTCTCTTAGAAGTTAGATCTATCTCTTTTTCCCTTCCTCCATTCCTCTTTCTCTCTCTCTCTCTCTCTCTCTCTCTCTCTCTCTCTCTCTCTCTCTCACTGAGTCACACACGCACACACACACACACACACACACACACACACACACGCGCGCGCGCGCGCGCTTACACACACACTCTCTCTCTATCTCTTTCTCTTTTCCTCCAATCCTCTTTCTCCCTCTCTCTCTTTCTCACTCACAGCAAAACAAAACGATGCAGATTTCTTACACACACTCATGATTGCGCACATAGACACAGACACGTCTTTGCATTATATTTCTGTATTAATAAATGTACTGCACGTATACACATATTTAATGCTTGCATACTTCCACCATTACATCTCTTTGTCTGTCACCCCACTTTCTCTATCTCTCTCTCTCTCTCTCTCTCTCTCTCTCTCTCTCTCTCTCTCTTCTGGTATGCATTCAAAGACATAGTAATGTACAAACACACACACACACACACACACACACACACACACACACACACACACACACACATACTGGTACACACAGGGTTACAAAGAACCAATGGTTCATAAAAAAAAGTGTTTTTTTTTAAAAATCAAACAAACGAAGAAAAGAACGTACTGCTCTGGCTTGAAGATGATGTCCTCATACTCATCTTCCAAGTCCGCCAACTCATAGGAATGTTTGCCTGTGGAAAAACGGGATGGAGTGCCTGAAACACACAAATAGACACACACAGTTTTACCCCAACAACGAGCCATTTCAAACACCTGATTGCAATAGAAGAGAGTACTGGTGCTGACTTGTTGCCAGATTCCTCCACCCTCCTTTTGTTCCGGTAGTTCATTTATCTATTTATCTATCTTCTATCTACCTCTATCTATTTGTCTATTTGCCTGTTTCTGTCTGTTTGGTGTCTGTCTTTCTGTCTGTCAAGACAGCATACCCTTTAAAAAACATGTATTTCCTGACGTTGAAATGGCCGTAGTGTACACAGTGTTGAGGGTGCCGTAGAATAACTTCAACAAAACAAAACAAAAAGATAAAGACGCAATACTTTGCAAGAGTCCAGTGGGATGTCAAGGTGTGTATCATAAACCCCATAGGAGCAACTGTGACCGACAGTTAAGTCACTCGCCTATATACGTAGTATAATACAGCGTATTATCATTCCCCAGCTTCAAATCCTGAGCTCACAAGATGACTGGGTATTGGGGTTGTTGTTTTTCGGAGTTTCCATGGCTCCGACTCCGGCCCCTGTCCTCTTGGTAAAGGACTTCCAATAATAGGAGGTCCCATTACCGTCACTCTCACATTCTCCCTTTCCCTCTCCTCGAGCCGCGTTTACATTAGGAGCTTCATTTCTCCTCTCAAAATATAAGCTCTCTGCCAAACCAACCAACTAACCAGCTACTCACTTGGTAGTCTCAGTCCAGGCGTGCCCTGCAATAACAGCAAAGACACGAGACTATCCTGCCTCTATAGACCTCATCCTCCCCCGTCCTTGCTGCCAGTAGAGTTTGAACCAACCAACCAACAAGCAACTAACCAGCCATTTAACCAACCAACCAACCAATCAACCAACCAACTAATCAACCAACACTAACCAACCAACCACCAAACCAACCAACCAGTCAATCAACCAACTAATCAACAAACTAACCAACCAACCAATCAACTCGCCAAGATACCAGAAAAGACCCTATGGAGCCGATGGAGCCGCAAAACCTAACAAAAAAAAAAAAACTAACCAACCAGCGACTCACTTGGCAGTCTGTGTCCCGGCGTGTCCTGTAGTCCAGCCAATGACATCAGACTTTCCTGCCTCTCCAGACCTCCTCCCCCGCCCCCGCTGCCTGTAGAATTGCCACGTACTCCTCGACGCTTTTTCAACAGGCTTGCCTTGCGCGCCATCCTGGTGTGGAAAGATTCATAATAGCCTACAAATTAAAAAATATGTATCTTCGTATTGTTTGGGAGCATCAGAAGTACTGGAATGAAAAAAAGTACAGCAAAGTTAAAAAATGATGACAACAGATATAAGCTTACGAAGAGTGATAACTGGCGCCCCCACCCTTCACCCTCACTCTATTCAGGCTAGGGAAATGGCCTTTCGGGCCCGGTAGAGTTTCGAGCCTCTGTTGTTCTTGGATATTTATTTATTACGACGAGTTTTAATAGTTCTACCAGTGTGATTTGCTAGGCGTATTAGAAAATACTGGTACAAGTATTGCAAGGAGTAGGCCCACGATATTTAAGAACACAAAAAAACAAACATAATAATATTTACGTCAAACGCCTGCCCGATGAGAGACCAAGAGGATGTGGAGTTGTGTGTTGTGTTAATATTACAAATAGACCATGCATCACACAGATGGACAAACACACGTTACACACATGCTGAGAGGGAGAGAGAGAGAGAGAGACTGAGAGAGAGAGAGATTGAGAGAGAGAGAGAGAGAGAGCAACACACGCTTTGTAGAAGCTACATAATGTATTTATATTTATAGTATAGAGGCTCCGGCGTCTTTGGTTGTTTTATCTTCTTTTCTGCTTCACACACACAATCGGGTTGAGGTAGCGTGTAAAATGGTTTGCTCCACTTCTTGAGGAGATAAATTGAGCTCTTTCGATCCAAGTATAATCATGATCCGTTTTCGACAATAATCAGGTAGCAAATTAATTGGTAGTACATGCAGTCAAACCTGTCTAAGACGACCTAATATCGAGAGAAAAAAGTGGTAGTTTTAGACAGGTGGTCGTCTTGGAGAGGGATAATATTATATTACATGTATTATAGAAAACATGTAATTTGGTAGCCAATTGAAAGTGGTCGTTTGTGCAGATGGTCGTCTTATATAGGTGGTCGCTTAAGCAGGTTCAACTGTAGTGGTAGCGTGACGAAGCCTACTGACCGTGTGAGCGCCGAGGAGGAGGTTGAGTTGTGCATGAGAATTTTGAAGTTTTTCTCCTGGACGTGGATCTTCCAGGTGGCGGTGGAGTTGAAAGTGGGCTCTGCAGCGTGACACCGCCATAGACACTGAGAGAAAAAAAAAGGGGAGGGGGGGGGGGGCGATAAGGGAGAGAAATTAGAGAGATTTTGGTTTTGGCTTAACGTCCCTTGCAACCTTGTAAGGTCATTTAAGGGACGGGCAACTTTGACCCTGCCTGTCAGACCCAACTCAGGCTGAGATGGAAAACACCCGAGCAGAAAAGGTGCGCAGATCGTCCGAGACCGGGATGGAACTCGGGTATTTCGCATTGTACATTTCCGTGTTCCCAACAACAAAAAAAGTTATTCTCTCTATCTATATCTTTTTCCCTTCCTCCATTCCTCTCTCTCTCTCTCTCTCTCTCTCTCTCTCTCTCTCTCTCTCTCACTGAGTCACACCCGCGCGCACACACACACACACACACACACACACACACACACACACACACACACACGAAGAGCCTAGCAATTACACCACAGCGCCGGTCGGTAGAGAGACATAATATGGTATATTGGTGTGTTTGTGTGCATATATTATGTCTGTAGGTGTGTGAGCATGTGTACAGCAAACACTTTCTTCCAGTCCAGACAATAACTTGCTTCCCTCTATAACTCCTCAAGCTTTGACCCTAAAAAGTCTCTCAGGTTGGATTTGGAGTTTTACGTCCCCCGCAACACTGTAAGGTCATTTAAGAGATGGTCTACTTCGACCCTGCCTGTCAGGGCCATCACGGACTGAGAGGGAAAAAATCCCAGCAGAAAACAAAACAGATCGTCCGCGACCGGGGATCGAACCGGGGTCTTCCGCATGACAAGCGAAGAGCCTAACCATTACACCACAGTGCCAGTAGTGTTTCAAGGATATGAGAAACTACAAACAGCACACATGCACACACGTGAGATTCGTCTAGTTAGACGTTACAAGTTATTTATGTATAGAGGCGCCAGCTTCTTTGGGTGTTTTAGCCACTACATACATGCAAGCACGAGCTGACACAGGCAGCCTACGCTGCAAAACTTACAAACATGTGCGTGCAGCCATGTAGTATTATTACAGAAGTAGGCCTATTTTAAAAATAACCTCCCAGATGTAAGCGACTTATCTTAAGAAATCCTACTAGGACACGAATAAAAACGCTGTAAGCCTATTATCAATCAATCAGTGATATCGAACTTGCAATTACCCGTAAAACAAATAATGATCTAGAAGAAATATGACGTCATACCTTGTCGTGTTTTTGTGGACTGCACAATGTTTTTGTTGCTGCTATAGTTTTTGCTGCTATTGTTGTTCTTTTTTATTTCGCCATTTTTATTTTAAAACGCGGATATTTTATGGCGTATGTAATAATGTTCCGTGGCTGTCTTTTTGTTTCTAGTCATTAGCTTTACGTCCCTTCAAACACTATAAGGTCATTAGAGATGGGCTCTTTCGACTCCGCCTGACATGGCCAAACGGGCTAAGAGGGACGAAACCCAGTAGAAAGTCAAAGATGCTCTTCCCCACTTGGGACTCGAACTCAGGATTCCTGGGGTGACAGGTTGCGAGCTAACCCTTACACCAGACTATCTTATAGATTACATATATAATATATTTATTCCACTCGGTTTAATCAAAAGATATTGTTAACAGGTCACCACATTGTCTTAATAAAACTCGTGGAACAATTAATACTATTATAGGTTGTTTTTTTAATGGCATAATATCTTCTATGTAGGTTATGGCATCCTTCAGGG
This sequence comes from Phyllaplysia taylori, assembly GCA_032273245.1. Classification (NCBI taxonomy): domain Eukaryota; kingdom Metazoa; phylum Mollusca; class Gastropoda; order Aplysiida; family Aplysiidae; genus Phyllaplysia; species Phyllaplysia taylori. The sequence continues at coordinate 4,528 of JAUKPP010244473.1, read as the reverse complement.
CATGTGCTTTATCTAATTGACTTCCTTAGATAGTTCGAGTTAATGCTTCCCCTTGATGTTCTGTTGGAGGGGGGGGGGGGGGGTGCATCAATAAAAAAATATCCAAACCCCAATGTAAACGAAAGCTTAGTTGTTGGTTTACTATGGGATCGTTTTTTTACATAAATATAGCGCACATTCAAACGAGCATGTAAGCACACACACACACACACACACACACACACACACACACATACACACACACACACACACAAAAGAAGAATCCTCCAACTGTGTCTGTTTCATCGATTTTTTATTTCAACGGTTATTCCTTATATAATACAGTATCACTCAGCGAGTGGGAAGCTACAGTACGTAATGGTAATTCTAAACTTGTCCGAGCCACATGTTAGGGGTTTGAGAAAACAAACGACAGCAATTAATTTTTGTTTCATAAACACGAAAGAGTTTCTCTTTCACATAGCCGGTGCTGTGGTATAATGGTTAGGCTCTTCGCCTTGCATGCGGAAGACCAAAATTCGACCCTGGTCGCGGACGATCTGCGGTTTAATTCTGCTCTCAGCCCAGGTTGGCCCTGACAGGCCGGGTTGAAGCAGCTCGACTCTTAAATGACCGTACAGTGTTGCAGGAGACGTGAAACTGGTGACCAAAACCAAACCAATCGTTCACATAAAGGTATAGTATGATAGGAGACAGTTATAGGCCTACATGGTTTTCCTTTCAAGAGTACGACTGATAGAATTTAGCTCAGGGATCTCATTGAGATAATTCTTTAAGTTGTTATTGCCCAAAAATTACTTGAACAAGCCTAGATTGGCTATGACGACATCACGGGGTATCCGGATTTTTTCGTCCTTTTCCAAGAAGACAACGTGCTGGGTCTTACCCACCCTAAGATCAGAGGTGTGGTTTTAACGAGTCTGAGAAGGAGTAGACAAGGAAGAAGAGTAAAGAAGCAAGGTGGGCTTCAAGAGTAGCAAGGAGTAGTCTACGAGGAGACAAGCAAGAGAGTGAGGTAAAGAGTCAGACAATTCGTTGGTTGCTTTGCATAAGGGCGAATAGTACAAGGACTGTAGTGGGGTATTCGCCTCTTTGCTAAACAATCAGCGAATTAATTGAAAGCGTTTGGGACTTACCTGTATCAAGGAAGCAGCAGTGGGGATTTGCCTGTTGAAATGCTTTTGTCGTTGTTTCTGTTGGACCTTGAGAGCAAACCCTGAACCCAGAATGCCCTGGAAGAGAGAAATAAACCCTGCATGTTATGAGATATTTTTGCCATCGTTCTACCTGGTTTCCCTCTGATGGTCCTTACTGGAAAGAAAGGCGGAGCAGGAGAGGAGAGACAGAGAAAGATGAAGAGAATGTGAGATCAAAACCACTAAAGAGGGGGAGGGGGGAGGGGAGAAAGAAAGAGCGGGGGAAAATGAGCGAGAAAAAAAAAAGAGATGGAGAGAGAGGAAGAGAGAGATGAAAGGGGGCCAAATAAAGAAAATGCGTAAGGGGTGGTGTGAGTGAAAGATTATAAGAAAGAAAGAGAGGACTAAAAAAGAGAGAGAAAGTAATTTAATGAAAATAGAATGAGAATAAAAGGGAGATAAGAAATGAGAGGGAGCGAGAGAGAGAGAGAGAGAGAGAGAGGGGGGAGAGGGGGGAGAGGGAGTGGGGTGAAAGAGAGAAAACGATTGAAGAGATGGAGAGGGAAAAAAGGAGGGGGTGTTATAGATTGTAGGTAAGAAGAATGATGAAGCGAATAAAGAGAGAAGTCGAGAACATTCTAGAGAACACTCAACAGACCAGACCCCTCTTTACATACAACAAAAACTAAAGCCTGCTAAAGGTTAATAAATGACAACAAGCTCTCCGAAAGAGACAGCCGCCACTTCCAGCCGTCTGTTACTCACCGCGGGAAGGGCGAAGAAAGAGATTGCGAAGACGGAGAAACAGGAAGCCACGATCCGACCCATCCACGTCTTGGGCACTGTGTCACCGTAACCTATGGTTGTCACGGTGATCTGGCAGTAGGGGGGGGGGGGGGGTGGACAACATATTAGCAACACTAGAACATAAAAAACATGTATTACGGTGGATGCGTGATTTTTATGAAAGGTGTTATTTATGAATGTCAACCTGTTATCATGCATTGTTATAGCCGAGTATTAAGAACATCGTTGAGAAATGATGAGGATGAAAGTGGCTCTCCAACAGAGATTCTGCAATCTGGAAACCTGAAGGATTCGGCAGTTTGTAACGTTGCTTTGTAGCATCATTGAAATACACACACACAGCAAAACAAATATTGTGTTCTAGAAAATCGTCCTAAAGAAAAGAAATAAATTTGTCAATCAGTCAATAAAACGTGTCGCGACGCTATGAAAGCAAGGGTTTGTCATTCTTCCCACGCGGTTGAGTCATTGCTATGACGTTAAAGCTTGTGGATTTGTCTAGCTAAGCATAAAATGATTGGTCTCCCTTACACAGAAGTCCCGGCATTTCTGGTTAAAAGATTTCGGAATCATTTGCAATCAGAAAGAAAATTACCAAGGAAATGGCCATTATAGCCCTTGCCTTAAAGTTAAAGAAAGATAAAACACACATAATGTATCATTTCCATGCCATGGTTTAAAGTACAATCCCTCCTAAAAATGCGTCTATAAATGGATAGAAGGAGTTAGGGGCACAAGATGCAGTCACTTTAAACTTGTTAAACAGTCGGGACCGGCGTCTGTAGTGTAGTGGTTAGGCTCGTTGCCTACCACACAGAGGACGTGAGTTCGAGGCCCGCGTGGGGCAATTTGTTTGATCGAGTATATCTCCATTTTTCTGCTGGGACAATGTCCCTCTCAGCCCGGCTTGGCCATGACAGAAGTAGCCCGTTCCTTTAATGACCTCATAGTGTTGCACGGGACGTTAAACCAAAACCGAACCAAACCAAACAATCGGGAAAATACCGATCACAATCACTGCCGCTTGTTCTGACACGCTCCTAGTTTCATGGATCGCAACAATGGTAAAATTGTATAGCGCCAAAGCTACCGGACTCTGAACGGTGAGGTTGTAGGTTTGATGTTTGAGGCTCGAACTGGCCAAGATATGATCCTTGGCAAAGATAATTCACAAGGACTCTTTCTTCCCTTTACTTTACTGTTAAAAATACTTACGACACCCTTGAAATTACACAGATCCCAAACCATCATCCCCTCTCTGTTATTCACCGTTCCAGAACCACTCCGATTGTTCCTTCATAATCACAACAATATTACGTCTATTGTGCTCCCTTCTGGCCCACCCGATGGGAATCTAGTGCTAAACTGTGTATTCCTACGCACTCTTAGGTAGGCGAAAACCGGGGCAAAAGTAGAGATACCAGAGATGTTATAAGGTGCATGAGATAAGCATCAAAGCCTCTTAACGCGTACCCGGCGTCCTCGTTACGTAGTCCATGTCAACACTGCTCACAGTGCAATCGAAAAGTGACCTAGAAAAGCAGTGTCAATGGGAGGCCGCGCTTAGTTTTGGCTAAACTCGAAATGCACTGTTGTCCCGGAGTGTTTCACAGTTTTGGAGATACTCACCACTCCCCACCAGAGCGCGTCTGCATAGCTAGTGAAGTCCTCCCCGGAATCTTTCTCCGCCAGGTACACGAAATAGGAAGAAAAGATGAGCCCCAAGAACCCTATGTACAATGTGGTGATCAGCTCCTGGGGACAAACAGACACAAGGGGATTAAAACAATGCAGCTTGTCTTATCAAATTAATCTTATCTTGCTTTCTATCTGTTTTGCCTTTTTGTCGCTTGTCTTGTCTTATCAAATCTCAAATAACCTTATTGCATCTCGTCTCCATTTTTATCTTATCTTATCTTATCTTATCTTATTCCATTTCTTTCCATCCCATCCCGTCGTATGCCCCATTCTCCCATCCCCATTAGAATCCCCGCCATATCCTTATCAATCCCATCACATACTTCATCTGCCATCCCCATCCCCAAATTCGTCCTTTTCCCCATTACTTTTCCATCACACTCAATTCCACCCCATCTCATGCAATCGCATCCCATCTCATAACATTTCTTCATATCTCATTTCATCTCAGCTCATCCAATCCCTACCCATCCCCCCAGCTATCCCTATTGCTCCCAAGTCCACACGATCCCTTCCCATCTCATCTTTTTTATCCCATCCTATCACATCGAATTCCGTGCCACCTCATTCTGTTACATATCATCCCATCCCCAACATTGCCATTCCCATTATCAGTCCTTTCCACACTTTCCCTCTCATAGTTCTCATCTAATCTCATCCCATGCAATCCTATGACCCCCGTTGGACTGACCTGACGATGTATATAGACAACAGTCTGTCCCAACTCCTTCCTATTGCTCGCCAACCCCCCCCCCCCCCTATCTCATCGTAAGTCAATCTCCTCCCCTCCCATGTCATCGTAAGTCAATCTCCCCCACCCCCCATCTCATCGTAAGTCAATCTCATCCTCCTCCCCCCCCCCCATCTCATCGTAAGTCAATCTCTCC
>JAUKPP010244462.1:0-13349 GCA_032273245.1 Phyllaplysia taylori | reverse complement strand
TTTAAGAGACGGGCTTTTTCGACCCTGCCTGTCAGGGCCAACCCGGACTGAGAGGGAAAAAATCCCAGCAGAAAAAAGACCCAGATCGTCCGCGATCGGGTATCGATCCAGGCTCTTCCCGGATGCAAGGCGAAGAGCCTAACCATTACACCACAGCGCCGGTTGCTTGATGCGCTCAAATAATCTTCAAGTGGCGTTGAAACGCAATGTAATAATTTGTCAAGGCCTTTTTATTAAACCATTAACTATGTGATTTTTTTTCTTTGAGAGATGTTCTTCGACATTCGTGGCACTGTAGACCATTTAAGTGCCATGTATGATTTGGCTTTTGGCTCAAACGCCTAACTGGACAGCAACCCATCTACTGGCGTGGAGCAAATAGGCCTACATAGGACTATAAAAGTAATATGAAGTAAATTTTCAAAATAATGCTTTTATGAATTAATTATAGGGCTTTCGACTTATCCTACGGGAAAAGTTGTCTAATATTTTGTATAAACCTGTTATGTCTTAATTAAGAGTTCTATTTTACAAGTGTTTTTTTTAATTTTTTTTTTTTTTATTAATATGGAAAACAAAAACAAACAAAAAACAAGAAAAGAGGCCTAATGTTTTATGTAAACCTGTAATGTCTCAATAATTAAGAGTTTTATTTTACAAGTGTTTTTAAATATTGATTTAAAAAATAAATAAAAAATTAAAACAAGAGGTTACGATATGATGCATGCAATAGGCCGAGGATGCTTGCTGAGATGCGCATGATAAGGAATGTTCTCATGGCCAATGTTGATGACCATAGGCAAGCGGTCGACAACATTGTTGGAATTTTGTTGTTCTGTTAGTCTAGTTAGAAATATTTATCTGCTTTCTCTTCGATACCGTCTTTTTTCTTCACATCGACCAAAGATTATTCTTATTTTGTTTAGTAGCCTGCAGATAGGCCTTTGTTTTTTAAAAAAAAGATAGTTTGCCAGCAGCGTGTTCCATAGGCTACTCATGGATGTAAGGTATGTATGTCTGTACGGTAGGCCTATTCATGTCTGTGGATGAAGATGGAGGTCACGATGCTTGGGTAAAAATGTATATTTAGTAGTCGCACTAGATAGGCTACCGTTAGGTCTACTTTGCGAATCCTAAGGTAATAGTTATTAATAGACAGTAGGGCCCTAGCTCTCTTTAAGGTGACTTGACAGTGCTTTATTGTTTGTTGCGCAAGTGCAAGACAGTTTCCTCCATTAAAAGCATGACTAGCCTATGTCTAGAAACTATAGACTGTGAATTCGTAGTTAAAAATTATGATAAAAGTGTGAACGAGATTTAGCCTGAACTGACGCAAACGGGTAGTTATGGACATAGCATTTTATTTTAACAAAAGATTAGGATAAGCTTCGCCTGTCTCTAGCCCACAAAATAAATTAGACAAAGAGAACTCCGTCCGATTCATAGACCCATTTCAAACAGTCAAATTAAGTACCGTTTGTTATTGGTTGTTTTTTTCCACATGGAGTGGTAGATTATTCATAGGTTCAATCAGATAAAGTAAAAGTTATTTAGTATGGGTTGGAAAACTTAAAATGTTGCAAAGTACGTTTTATGCAGACTTTTAACAATAATTATTTAATTTATATCAGGCCCATAAACTGGGTAAGCAGTTTCCTAGAAAATCGTCGCAGTGTTCCAAAAAAGAAAAAAAGTCTCTCGATCTAGTCGTAGCCTACATATTGTAGCAAAAAGTAAAATTGCGGTTGCTTTAAAGAGTAACAGAACTGAAACCAAAATTAGACCAGAAGTACGCTACATGTACATCAGTAAGAACAAGTAAAACTAGATTCAACAAAATATTATACTGAACTCAATTTCTTCCCGTTACACCGGAACCTGCAGGGGCGATAATTCCTAAGTTCTCTCTATCAACGGTGGGTTACCCAGCATAACAATAACAAACAGCTGATTGCCCAAATCGCCACAAGTCGTAACATAATTTTTGCAAGGTTTTTTTTGCCTTTGCAAGCAGCATCTTCGAGGAAAATTAAAATCTTAGATCTGACATGTGCACCATGGTTTTACTGAATTGAAGCTATCGATCTCCCTACACGTCAATATGAACCAAGAGTGCCTTGAAGAGGTAGGCCTTGTTGATCTGTTGAAGTTGAAGTCAAAATTAAAAAGTAGAGTGTCAGTGTGGTGTGGTAGATCTACTGGGTATGATGGTCATGGGTAGCCTATGTTCCTTAGTACTACTGGAGTCTGCTAGATCTAGAGACATCTTGATCCCTAGATTTAGTTAGATTTAAGAGGTATTAGACCTACGACATACGAGCAGCCAGTTTAATTCAGCACATCCACTGTTTGTGTAAAGCTATGCAGTGCCTGTGCCCTCTGCTGTAGGCTACTCAGAAAAAAGTGACGGGTAGGCCTACCTACTACTCTACTCTCTAGATCTAGACTTGGTAAAATCCAAGCAGATCGGGTCAGTATAAATAGTATAATGAGAACGAAGGAAACTTGTCAGGAATAGTAGGATTAGAGTTAAGGCAGTTAAGTTAAGGTCTAACTCTAACGCCCCACTGCCGACGCAGACGGGCCGGGCCGGTGGTGCACTCCCCCTCGCGACCCTAAGTTCTATCCCTACTAACCACAACTCTAGCTCTAACCCTAAATTTAGTAATCCTATCCCTGTTTATTAGTTGTGATAGGGCATTTAGTCCCATTGACCCGATCTGCTTGGATCCGGCTAATCGGCCCTAGACTTCTAGGGATAGACATGTAGACCAAAACTTCTTCATTTTGCAAATCACAGAATTCTTACATCCTTGGATCTTAGGGGGCTTAGGCATGGGGTTTGAATAGGGCGTTGCAGACTTGGTCATGCATTCTGAAAGTCCTTCTGGAAAACAACTAATGGGTAGGAGCAGGGGCTCAGACATAGAGCTGGAGAAGAGAGGAACAAGAGACATGGTTACTCTTTATGGAAGTCCTTGAAAGGCCATTAGTAGGAAGGATTTCCGTAACGAGCAACCAGTTTGATTCAGCGCGCGTCATCTACCAGGCTAAGCTGTGGTGGTAAACATAACGGGCAGGGATAATGTGCCAAACCTTATTCGTTATAAATCACAGAATTCATAACATCCTAGGGGGCCTTCTGTAGGGTTTCAAGAGGAGTTTAGAGACTTGGTCCCCCGTTACGGAAATCCTTCCGGCCATCATATCATTCAAGTTGGTAAAGTGGCAACATGAAAAAGTAGCTGAAACAAAATCAGTAAAGAGTTATTTTAGAGGTCTACTGAATTGTTTAAGAAAACATTGGGGTAACATGGACTGTTAGGCACATTAAAACCTGGTTTTCAAGCGGGGTATGCACAACAAAATGAATCATTAGGAATGGGAATGCAATATTTTTTTCTACAGTTTTAGCCATCTTCACAAAGAATACTACCAACCTGTTTCAAAACATCTATCTCTGTAAATTGGAGTGCACTTTTGGCCCTAGAAACACTTTCTTCACCTGAATTTGAAGTTTTGTAAAAATTCAAACTGAAACATGACAACTTCCGCCACCCTTTAGGCCTATAATGTGGTCAGCGCTTGTATGTTCGCGATACCCCTGTTCGCATACCCGTAATGGCAATTCAGTAAAAACAAAATTAGCCCAAAGGCTTCATAGGTCATGAAAAGCAATGCATTCTATCCAGATTGTTTCATGCTATTACTACTATCTATGTTTCATTTATGTAAACTGGTCTCCTCCCCAATCCTCACTATTTTTTCTCAGGATGAGGAGGCTGGGAGGTGGATCTCTGAACAGCAGCATGAACTCCAACGAGCTATTGACCAGCGCCACATGATGGAAGGAAAGCAATTGATTGATGCCCTCTCAAGAGATGATCGACTCCCCCAGTTGTCAGGTTTGCTCAATCGATACATTCATCCTCATCAACCAGCGACACCTTTCCTGCATGCTGTTGCTCGAGGAAACGCTGAGCTAGCTCTTTATCTGCTTGAGAAAGGATGCAATCCTTTTTCAGAGACTGAGTCGGGTAAAAGCGGTAATGCTAAGTTTCCAGAGATGAGCTACTCTAAGACTCTCTTCAAGCTGTTGGAGAAGTCCGGCTTTCAAAACGTTTTCAGCACGCTGTTAGAGAAAGCAGATTTTTTAACTGTGGATAAAAATGGTGATACAGCCCTGCACATTATTGCAAAAAAGAAGCTGATTGTCATCTTTGAAGTAGTCCTTCGTTCAAAGTGGCTAGGGAAGATGATGAAGCACTACAATAACCAGGGCTACCTCCCACTGCATGTTGCTGCCCGCTCCAATTTCATCCAGTTCTTCCAGATCTTCTCCATGCAATCTGGTCCTGCTCCTGTTTTTGAGAAAAAGTCACTAGAGCATGATGTGCAGCCTTTTTGTGATGAAGACATCCCTTCAGGGGGTAGATGTCCCCAAAGCCTCCTAGCCAGTGATTTAAAAAATAAACCCACAGAAGCCAGCTTAATGAATATTCACTTACCTGTTAAATCTACCAAACGCACTGCCTTACACATCGCCGCCAGTGAAAAATCAGTACAATTGGTTGAATTGCTCCTACAGTTGGGTGCTAATGTGAACTGTTCAGATGAGTGCGGACGGACTCCGCTGGTAGAATGCTTAGATCATCGAGGAGAAAAATCTATAAGTAGCCCTGTGAGGTCAGCTCTGTATGAAGTATGCCGGACATTACTAGCATCTGGAGCCAGCACCAATGTCTGTAGTCACATCAGGTTTTCTGAGCGGAGATCCATGAGTATGGATGACATTCTCACGCCCTTGCATCTAGCAGCAAGGATTGGACATGACCATGTTGTGCAGCTGCTGCTAGACAACGGTGCAAATCCATGTCAGTTGAGTGGGGACACTGGGAAAATCCCGGCTCAATTTGCTCTTGAGCTCGGCCATAACTCAGTGGCTTTGGCCCTACTTCACTTTCGCCTCTACCCAGAAGGCTTCCTTTCTCCACATGTGGACTATGCCTTCAACTCACTGCTCCACTCTGCTGACAAGTGCTCCCCTGAAGTCACTGAACTACTTGTCCAACTTAAGTGTTCACTAGACCGGCCAAATGTTAACCACTTGCGCCCTCTCGACAAAGCAATCAGCAGCAAAAACATTCATTTTGCGAAGCAGCTTCTAGATACGAAGCCGTGCATTGTTAACGTTCAGTTGTACCAAGATCCCAAGGCTTACCCACCTCTTCATTTAGCAGCAAGTTCAGGTGACATAGGACTCTGCAGGTTTCTTCTCTCCTATGGGGCAGACATCTATACAAGAGCCTATGGGAAACACCCAGCCTACCGCAAAGCTTTCAGGTTCAACCGTTATGAAACGGCTGTCTTTCTTTGTGAGCAGATGTCTCGCCCTTTCCCTGTGAATGTGCAGGAAGACCTTCACAATTTGACAGAAGTGCTAGATACAACCTTATCTCAAAGACTGAAGCACAGACTTGAATCGATCCCTACTCTTGTATCATCATCCCTAGATGTGATTCGACAAGTTTTTATTAGAAACTATTTGTGTTTTGAAAACATGGACCAGCTGCCTTTGCCTGCCTCTGTAATCCGAGCTCTCAGATATGACTATACGCAGCATTCCTGACTACTTTTTTATATCCCAAGCACCTAGGGCACACTTTTCCTGTCTGTCCTCCCAGATCCCGGGCTGGCAAGATATAAACTGTTCCTGGCTGTTTATCCAGAAGCAGGGCACCCAAGATATAGGGTTTTCAAGTGTTCTCCCAAATCCAAGGCACTTTACACACATGCTGTTCCTGTTGATTTCCCATCCTGGACACCCAAGAACATTTCTCCCGGATCCCAGGCTCTCTAGATGCACACTGTTTCTGCTTAATCTCCCAGAAATTCGTACATCAAAGATGTAAACCCAGGCACTCAAGACAAAGATGATACACTGTTCCTATCTCAGGTCTTCTGTTCCTCGTCCCAGGCACCCGTGACACACCATGTTCCTGACTGCTCTCCTAGATACCAGGCACTCAAAGATTCATACTGTTTCTGTTTTGCTCCCAAGACACAAATCCAGGCATTCAAGTTAAACATTCTGTTTTTTCTCAGGTCTCGTGTCCCAGAGTCCCCACACTCCAATTTTTAATCTCACTTTGTCGTTGAATACTCTTTCATTCCATCTTTTTCAAATAATCATTTGTCTGCATAGTTATCTTCACAATATCAAACTCACAGTCATATGTATCTATTTGAAATTAGATAATTAATACTGTTTTCATCATTGAATAATTTCCTATCCTGTTGAGTCATCATCATCATGTCACTTGAAAATCATTTGTCTTGTTAGTGGTCCAAATTTGCCGTAAGTCGCAACTCCTAAAATGGAGAGAAATCCCTGTAACATCAGTTTGGGTGTTCAAAAGTATACGTTTTTATTGCAGTATCTGTACTGTAACTGTGTTCAGATACGAATGTTTTGATTATTGAAACATAGAGAAACTAGGACACCTAGTGCTTTAAATTCGGCACTGAATATTCTATTGGACAACTTTCAGAAGAACTTTGTCCACCTTTAAAAAGACGTTTTCTCTTCCCCTTTTAGTTTTCTTTTTGGTGTGTGGTCAGGTGACTTCAGAAAGTATATCCGCGCCTAATTGAACTAGCAAGATAAGTTTTTTCACCATTGGAAAGGGGAAACAAACAGTCTTTCTTATGAGACCAATAACTCTACAAGGCCAAAATGTGACTCATGACTCATTCGGATTGGTTGCACGACATTTTTGGTTTTTGTTTGTAGATTACATTTTGTCTATTTTTCACGATGCTAGAGACGGGTATATATATATATATATATATTTGAAAAGAGATCAAATCGATGCATTGCTTTTTACTTGTTTTTTATTGAATTTGATAATTTTCAAATTGTGTTTTGGATCTACAGATTAATTCCTTTGAATTACTTTACCTTTCAATACCGGTAGCCATATGTGAATGACAATACTATGATACATATAACAGGTTTTGTTAATTTGATTTGGTGCTACACAAGGAGCTGTCATGAAGTAGGCGTATATTGTTAAACTTTGCTTAATGCTGCCAAGCTAGTGCTATACAACATGCTATCATATAATCTCAGATAGGCTAATGTTTTTGTGGGTTTTTTTGCACAAATACTGTTTTGTCATTGTATAGTGCTGAGTTTTGTGGTTCAGTATCTTTTCATCTATATTTTGTTTGTGGAAAAATGTATAAATGTCTGGTGTCTATATGTGGTGTAATTTTGTAACTATAGTGGTTCATATATCAAGAGAAATGAGCAATTGTATTTCATTGTATACATGACTTGTAATGAATACTATGTCTTGAGCAATTTGACTAAATCATATATAGGGGCAAAGGGTTAGTACATTTTTTACAAGAATTTGATTTTGTAACAGTGGACTCAACTGTTTACATTTTAAGTAGACGCCAAGTTAACTGTTATTAGAGGAATTGTGGTACTCTTGAAATATATACATCATCAGGCTCATTTCGTTTGATCACAATAAAAAATTTACAGGGTGGTTTTTTTTTTCTTATTAGAGATCAATTCTAAACTGAAATAACTCAAAGAAGGCAGACTCTTGTAGTCTAAAGGTTCGAACCTAGGGCAGTGCAGGCATGTAGTTTCCAATAAATTTCTTCTTCATCTTTTTTTTCTTTTTTTTTTTTTTCTTTCATCCTCTTCTCTGTCTCTTTCTGTGTCTTGTCTACTCTTTCAACTAAATTTCTGAATATTCCTCTCTTTCTCTTCCTTGTCTCCTCCTACTCCCTGCTACTCTTGTCGCCTGCCTTGCTTCTCTTCTCTTCTTCCTTGTTACTCCTTCCCTGTCAACCACACCCCTGATCTTAGGGTACGTAAGATCAAACACCTAGTCTTCTCAGATAAGGATGAACAATCTCAGAGGCCTGGTGTGCAAATTGCGCATGTTAAAAATCCCTTGGTGTTTGAAAATTGAAAAATGTAAACCTATTAGGCTGCCGCCAGGGCAAAATTCAAAATTAATTCCTACCCAAAATACTTTGGAATGGTTCACGGCACCGAATTGACCTTTATAGAGTCGATGGAGCTGTTAAACTCTAACCAAATCAAAACAAAATAACTCAAAGATGGTAAGAGAAAGAAACATTCTGTTTTGTACTGGTTCATCCTCATTCATTAACATTTTTCTGGTACCAAAATCAACATCAAGACCGGTGTGAGACAGGGATGTATGTTGTCACCTTTCCTTTTGTCCTGGCAATTGATTGGCCGATGAAGGAAACAACGAGAGGGCGCAAAAACGGAAGACATTGGACCCCATGGACACAGCTGGAGGATTTAGACTTTGCGGATGACTTGGCACTCCTGTCACACACCCAGGAACAGATGCAAGCAAAGACTTCAGTTTTTAGCAGCCTATCGGAGTCTGTTGGACTTAGGATCCACCCTGGAAAGTCAAAGTCAAAGGTTATGAAGATAGATTCAACTCAGAATGAGCAAGTGACAATAGAAAGAAATGCACTAGAAGACGTTGAGTCCTTCTGCTATCTCAGGAGCATAATTGACACAAAGGGAGGGACAGAAGCCGAAATCAAGACCCGCATCGGCTAGTGGAAGGCTTCTTTCACATCTTTGAACGGGACCTGGAGGACCAGGGACGTCTCACTCCGCACGAAGCTGAGATTTTTTAATTCAAATGTGAAGTCAGTCCTGTTGTATGGATGTGAGACATGGAAGGCATCTCAGGCTTGCATAAAGAGAATCCAGGTTTTCATCAATAAATGTCTAAGAAAACTACCCAGGGTCAGATGGACAGACAGGATTACCAACGAGGAAGTATTCACTAGAACAAGACAGAGCCCAGTTAGAGATGAAATTGGAAAACGACGATGGCGATGGATTGGACATAGCGGCCTACCCTCAGGAAACCAGGCAACTGCATAACAAAGAAAGTGATGGATTGGAATTCACAGGGTAAGAAATCAAGGGGTAGGTCACGTGGAACCTGGAGAAGAGTCAGAGAAAATGATGTATAGAGAAGTGGAAAGTCATGGAATAAGGTTTAAAAGCTAGCCCATGATAGAGAAAAGTGGAGAGTGTTTGTTTGTGGCCTATGCCTTGGTCCAGGGTGAAAAGGCAATGATGATAATGATGAAAATCAACTGATTTCATGGACACACTGCACGATAGTACCAGTTTGCATGAACAGGCCCGGTTTTTTTAGTGTGCAGAAATGACGCTTATCTTGCATTTACCATATGCGTCTTGTGCGTTTATCTATCAAGCAGATCGCGCCCTTGCAGCCCTCAGGAAATTCCAACTGATGGCAGCAAGAAAAGCACAATCCAAAACTCAATCAGAACTTAGTGTGAGCATTTGGTTGAAACTGAAATGGATCATGTGAATTACCATGACATGTATGACAGCAAGAAGTGGATTTGCGAAATGTATTGTGCCGGATCAGTTGAAAAAGACTTCATTAATTTGAGGCCTACTCCCAAAAACATCCATTGCTTTCTAACTTCAAACAAGAAAACACAAATTTCTTTTCCGTACCGTAAGACATAGTGCCAGAGCTTGGTGGACATCATTCCTTTTGGAAAAACAGTTTCAATTATCTTTATATTGCCTTACGATTACGATGGTTCCGAGCAGTCTTCCTCTCTGGTATATAAGTTTGCTATTTTGACGCCATGGCCTAAAAAGGCCTTGTTCCGCTAACTCCTTTTTACCATCTCTTCCCTATCAACATAATCTTATTAAGTATCCAAGGCAAAACTTTAATTGCAAGTAAATTATGTGCAAAAAAAACATTTCCTTTTTTCACTTAGACCCTTTTAGAGTTATTCCAGTTTAGAATCAATCAATATAAAAAAAACCCACCTGTATTTGTTTTAGGGAATAGATAATTTAAGAGTAGTCACTAATAAATTGTTATTGTTCTTTTCTTTTCTTTTTCTTTATTTAATGTTTTCTCTCTCCTATTGTCTCTTGTGACCTCGTGACACTAGTGATGGTGATGTTTCTTTCTTCTTTGCTGAATTCTGCCCTTTACCGGATACTGCATGGCTTGCAGATGCATAATTTCACAATTGCCCTTAGTGGAGTTTGGGATAAAATGTCTCCACAGATAATAAAGTAAATAATAAAAAAAAAAATTTGTTTGTATCGTGAGGAATGCACTTTGATTGCCTTCTGTTATGAAGCTGAATTTTTGTCCTACATTTGTTTTGTTTCTTTTTTTTTTCTTATTGTTTCTTTTCCTCTGACCTTCCAGGAAGATTGAGATGGAATCTTCATATATATGTTAATGGACAGTTTAGCATAAGAGATTGATGATGTTTTTAGCAATGTTGATGAATGCCCAAATCAGGGGCATGTGATGGTCATTACGGACAATGATGAATAAAGAAATGTTGTCTGTTCAATATTAAATGTTCAAACTTGATTATTTTTTTCACTGGTAATATGATATTCTATTATTGTATCTTCTCACTGATTCTTAGTCTAAATTATAAATCCGTTAAAAGAAAAGCTGAATTAACAAAAAGGGAAATTGACACAGTAAAAAATATCTTACAGCCAATCCAGCCTGCAAATGTTTGTAGAGTATAGTTTTGGAAAATTATAGAAAAACATAGCATCATTTAGGTAAATTATCATCTATTTCATACATAGTGCAAAATATATGCTGAAATTCAAATTTGTAAAGTGGCGGCACAAAATCAAACAGACAGAATCAAAGCGGAAGCATACAATTTATTTAGTCTGCAAATGATTTTTACCACGTAACGAGTGAGCTGAATACATTCTTTTCTTTCTTTTTTCTTTATCCATTGTTAAAGTTGTTTTTACAAACAAGAGCACAACCTCTCCATTTTGAATTTCTGCTTTCATAAAGAAAACAATGGATGCTCAGATTTTTACGCAAAATCTATTCTACATGCTTGTTGCTTTTAAGCTTCATTGACTTTTAGATTAACTTCTTTAAAATACGTCTCGGTTATGTTCATCACAGATAAATTTTCCTCTCCTAAAATGTTAGTTTTGTAGACTGTAGTGTAAAACTTGTTACAATTTCCCAGAGTTTTTTTTATATATGTAATACCACATTGTATATATAATATATATCTAGACCGGCACTGTCGTGTAATGGTTAGGCTCTTCCCCTGTCATGCGGAATACCCGAGTTCGACTCCAAGCGCGGACGATCTGGGTTTTTTTCTGCTGGGATTTTTCTCTCTCATCCCGGGTTGGCCCTGACATGCAGCATCGAAATAGATCGTTTCGTAAATGACCTTACAGTCTTGCAGGAGATGTAAAACTGTTAACCGAACTTAAAGTACATGTGTAGATTCAATCAACTGTTAAGCGAACTAAGTTACATGTCTAGATTCAATCAAGCATTATATTATATGATTGAAAAAAAATCGTTTGGGTTGTGTGATTAATAATAATAATACTTTTATTTCACTTTGTTTTATATTTCTGTATTCATGGTGTAAGAAAAAACTTGCACTTTGAACATTATTTCTTCCGTTTAGTAAGTAGTTATATAATGTACAATGCATCAAGTTTTAGATCTGTATTAATATTGTATGAAAAATTATTGCCTTGTAGACATTTATTCGGTAGGCTACATGATTTTCCTTTTTAATCTTACAGCAAAAGAATAGGTTAATATTATGTTTATTCTTATATAATATCCTTTGTGATATAATATTATTATTATGCTCTAAATGGTTTTGTTTATTGTTTACGGTCTGTGGCATGTTTGTGGACTGACTTAATGTTCTGAACGGCAGTAGCCAGATTTTTAGAATGTCGTTGGCCAATTTGTTCTATTAAATTCTTTTTATACTGAACTACTTGTGTGACTTCTTTCTCTACCCACTTTTCGTCAGTGTTTTGTTCTATGTGTTAAGTTGTTATTTTACATGGAGAATAAACTTTCATTCTCTTACAGGGTGCTTTCGCTAGGTTTGGCTAAAACAGCCAAAGATGCTGGCGCTTCTATAAACATTTAACTTTGAACTAACCAACTTCCCCTAGGAAAACCCAGGGTACCGGCGCTGTGGGGCCATGGTGGTTAGGCTCTTTGCTTGTCATGCGGAAAACCTGGGTTCGATTCCGAGCGCGGAGGATCTGGGTTCCGGTTTTTATTTTTCTGGCTTTTTTCCCCTGTCAGTCCGGGTTGGCCCTCACAGGCAGGGTCGAAGTAGCCCGTCTCTTAAATGACCTTACAGTGGTGCAGGGGACGTAAAAGTGGTAACCAAACCAAAGCAAGCAGAAAGACGCAGATACTCCCTCCTACATGGGAATCGAGCTCGGGTTTCCTGCATGATAGGCAAAGAGCCTAATCACAATCGCTACACCACAGGGCGCCCATATAGCCAGTCAAAAAGCTACCAGTGCCCGTTGGGCCGACCCTGGTCTATTTGACACCGTTGGAGGTTTGGTTTGGTTTTGGCTTAACGTCCTTTGCACCACTGGTTATGCAGGCCAGGCTAACCTACATCATCTATATGATATATATAGATATGAGCCTGGCCTGCAACTGACAAAACAGGTCAGTGGACGCTCCGCTTTAAGTGACGGGCGACTTCGACCCTGCCTGCCAGGGCCAACTCAGGCTGAGAGGGAAAATTGTCCCAGCAGAAACACGGAAATACTCGATCCAACAAACTGCCTCACGCTGGCCTCAAACTCATGTCCTCTGCGTGATAGGCGAAGCGCCTAACCATTACACCACTTCTGTCAAATCTGGCGTGCCAATAGAATACACTGTAGTGACCAATGTCCCGATGACTGGCGTGTGTAGTGCAACAGTTAGGCTCTTCGCCCTTCACGCAGAGGCGGGAGTAAGATCCCAACGTTGGACAAACATATCATCTTAGTCATAGTTCCATCCTTTTCCCTCTTGGTGAATTGGTTTATGTTTTTAAATTTTGATCGCAAATCTGAAATAGCCAGTTTTGTTTATTTTGGTCTTCAGTAATGTTCCTCGATCCTTGCAGCAGTGTAAGGTAATTAAAGTGACGGGCTATTGCGACACCACAATGTCCCTTTACCTTCACTTAAACTTATACATCCCTCTCTTCCTCCATCTGTTTATAGGACATTGGAACTAGAAAAGGCCAGTTAACCCCTTACTAATGTCACCATAGTCGGGGATGAGTGCTACCCTGTCGGATTTTCTCCGGTGACAAATTTTAAAGGTCCTCCATCAGGGAGGGGTAGTTTTTAGTTCTTTTTTTTTTTTAGATAGAGAGATCATTCCATCATCTTTGGCTCTTTCAGTTTTATCCAATCAGGGGGGGGGGGGGGGGGG
>JAUKPP010244451.1:0-13354 GCA_032273245.1 Phyllaplysia taylori | reverse complement strand
TAACTCGGGGACTCACCCAATGTGATCACATAACTCGGGGACTCACCCAATGTGATCACATAACTCGGGGACTCACCTAATGTGATCACATAACTCGGGGACTCACCCAATGTGCCCAATGTGATCACATAACTCGGGGACTCACCCAATCAGCAGGACAGAAATTGACGGCCTCTGCAAAGTTGTAACCTTGATTGAAGCCAGTGTGGTAAGCGCGGGGAAATGTCACCACAAACTCTCCGGCAGACTGGTCAGTTCGCACGATCTGTGGAATGTACAACGGAACACAATAGCAGTGAGGATGAGATCCCTTGGTTTAAGTTTTTCAGGTTCGTTAATGCTATCCCCTTGATGTTGGGAAGTAGTATATTGAAAAATCCAACCACAGGCCACATTAAATGTACTTAATTCCCCATCTTTCCCACACAAAACCTACAAATAAATAACCCTACTTCAGCACCCCCTCAATAAAGAAGTGACATCATCTATCAGTACCATAAAAAGAGCCGTATATTTAGTCAAGCCTGCAAAATTTACTTCAGATCATTTAGAAATACGGACTGCTATAAAAAGTTACTGTCAAGATGACTTTTGCGGTGGAAAATCTGACTATTCTAGATCAATCTTTTCTTTATATCTTCAATGTAATAGCACATTGGTAGATCAAAACAAATGTATCCCGGGTTCTTTCTGCATCCCGGGTTCTTTCTGCATCGATAAGAAGCGTATCTTTGTTGGCGTGTGTGTGTAGGTATTATGGTATCAATGACCCCATTCTAAACATACAGATAGATGCAGTGCACAGTGTTTCTCCAGGATATTGTGGTAAGTAGCCCTGCCGGTCACACTGGAGACCAGGGTTCAATTCCCGCATGGGAGTGTTTTCTTTTCCAAAAGACGAGAAGAGATGTTTACACAGAAAAGACAAAAATACCTTTTTATACTATGTGCAATCTCTCCAATAAAATAACACATTGTTGTGGTGGTAGCACAGCTATTTCACTAGGAGACGTATAAGAATATACCGCAGTATATTTTGGTCAATAAGATCTTAAAAAACGCCAGTGCAGCCCCCTTACCGGCACTCCTTTAGCCATGAGCAGGTTTGGGTTCATGATGGTGGTCAACTGATGCAGCAGGTCTGGAGCCTGCTCAAACAGCTCGGGCGCCGTCTCCCGCATGGCGTCTTCAAACTTGGTGGCTGCCGGACCTGGGACACCATACCAGGACTTGGGCTCACCCCTGCACAAAGGAAAAGAGAATCTTAGAATTACAGTGAGCTGATATGCTACATTGTCTAATAAGGAACTTATGAAGGGAGAGATAGAGAGAGAATAAATGTTTCAACTCTAATCTTACTACTGTAGTATAGTTTCTTGTAAATTGAGCAAGTTTCACTATTTTCTTCATATTTTAGTACCCGACTTTTCCTCTGACCAACTGCATGACAAAAGTTTTCACACAAACTTTCCTAGTACACATATGTACAATACGCTATACCTCCATGTACCCAGCTTTATCGCTCATCTTCAACATTCTCAAATGTCTAGGTCTGTCATGTCCATTAAGCATTTTCTAAAAAAAAATGGAGGAAGAAATATATAAATATTTGTTACAACAAGGATTCTATCACAATATGTTACCAAACAGATCCTACTATGCTTACAAAACAGACCCAGTGCTCTGTGAATTGTCCGTAGGAATTACATCTGTCCAGACAACCTTGACCTCTCCTCTAGGCCTACATATTCTACTGAAACAAGAAGCCTGACACACAATCTCTACCATAGACTTCATCATCTCTTGAAACTAAAAGAAAAGAAAGTTGCTACAAAATGGACATTGATGCCAAGTTTGTAAAACAGCCGTTACCAAAAATTGGCCATTTTTTACGCTGTTTACTTCAACAGGAAAACCTAGTTCAGTTGTACCAGGAACGGCCACAAAACATACACATCTATCCTTGACATTTGCAGACGTTCAGGTTATCCTGGACTTATGACGTAGTCTACATGTTTGTGCTGACTCACCAGTGCAGGTAGTTGATGGAGTAGCTCCAGTGGTCCTCAATGTGCCAGCAGAAGCTGGAGAAACACATGCCCACGTAGCACCAGGGAACCTGTCACAGCGGGACCACACAATACTCATTATTTACTCCTTCACACACATGCAAAAACATCTGTTCATCCATGCAATAAATAATGTAAGTTAGTTCTTATCTCAAATGAACAAAAACAACAAAGAGACTTACAAGATTCCCCTTCATGGTCAATGATGCAAACGGGGAAAGATGAAACAGGCCATGGACCGTACAAAGTGGCGAGGGTTCTGCTCTTCTCTACCTTGATATGACAACATTGGTTTACTGCCAGGAGATCTGTATTAGCAGAAGTTGGGCTGACTTTGCATTTCTTCATCTCTCATCTAATTAACTCCCTTGACAAGTCAAAGCGGCCCACTGTACTCCTTTAAACTGGAACTTACTTTTAGGAACGAACAAGAAGAGAAAGCAAGCCAGGCAAACAAACCACAGACTACACTGCCTTCAGATATAAAAAGGAAACAAAAATTTTTGTGCTCATAATTCTGAATTTACATCAACTTTCTTAAATTAATGGTGTATAATAACTCTCAAAAAGCTAGGCTCATCAGGCATGATAAACAATCTATAAACAATCTATAAACAATCTTCTTTCAGCAAAATCCATGCCCCTGTACGTCTGTAACTGTAACACCCCCACACATGTGCCTCACCTTCATGCCCGAGATATCAGCGTTGATGTGACACAGCACCGACTGCTCCAGGACTGGCAAGTTATTCAAGTTCCACCCGGACGTCACGTACTCCTGAAACACATACAGTTGACAGCATACACATCAACATTCATTCAATATTTGTTCTGAAACAAACTGCATACAATAAAGAAACAGTCTTGGTGAAACATACTCCCTTCAGATCCAAGATTTCGAACGCCTCAGAGCTATAAATTGCCAAAAAAAAAACAAAAAAAAAAGAGAGAGAGAGAGAGAGAGAGAGAGAGAGAGAGGTAGGATCAGTGGTGTATGATTGACTGACATGTAAGCCTTGCAGATCTAATGGTTTGGTTTGGTTTTGGCTTAACGTCCCTTGAAACACTGTAAGGTCATTTAAGGAACGGCTACTTCAACCCCGCCTGTCAGGGCCAACCAGGGCCGAGAGGGACATTGTTCCAGCAGAAAAACGGAGATATACTCGATCAAACAAACTGCCCCACACAGGCCTCAAACTCCCGTCCTCGGTGTGATAGGTGAAGCGCCTTACCATTACACCACAGAGGCTAGTAGATCTAATGGAGAGGCAATGGCTGTCGGGTTGACAGAAATCTCATTGGTTCAATTTTGTTTTCAACAAAGGTTATATTGGACTATAGAACGAAAGTCTAAGCCCTCATTTCTACTGGCGTCAAATCAGTGCAGAAGTTAGAGAAACTGGTTACGTTGCTATCTTAAATACAGTAAAACTACATTAGCCTGTCTTCATTTCATTTCTTCCTAACTACCAAGATGGACCACGTACATGTACATTTAAACAACAGTTTTGATTAACAAATCTTTGAAAAATAAAGTATACAGTCAAAAGTGCGGTAGAAGTGGTACCTTTCAGACATAGCATATAAAGAGTAAAAATACAAAATGGGACCCGTGACTTGAGAAGCCCGAGTGTGCTCTAGGCCAGGAATGTAATAGCAGGGCTCTCCTGTACATGGGTAAGTCCAAGCTGTGCCGGTCACACTAAAACATCAACTGCAGTTATCAGAGACTTCTCTTAGCTGAGCATTACCACGAGAATACATCAGCTTCACAACAGTGATGAGCTCTGCCGGACCAAAGACTCCACAAAGAACTAATCAATTCCCAAACCTCATCCTCCGGCAGCAGATCCTCTGTGTTCTTGGTGGGGAAGCCGCTGCCCATCTCTATAGCGTGGATGTCTGCCCCGTACTGCACCATGACGTTCTCCTCCAGGCTGTGGACCAGACGCCAGAACTCACGCTCCACTTGACCTGTGGTCACACGCTGGAAAACACAACCAGTTGAGAACATCTATCAGAGAAATATGAGCAAACGGTCCCTGTGGTCACACGCTGGAAAACACAACCAGTTGAGAACATCTATCAGAGAAATATGAGCCAACGGTGATTACCAAAGCATCATTAAGATAAGAGACTGTATTAAGTTTGCAGACAAAAGTAAGATACTTCGTATGATTTAGAAACCAAAACTATCCCCAACAATTTACATCTAGGCCAAAATGACATTGCCTTTGAGACGAAGAATCCTGATGAACTCACAAGACATAGAACTGAAATCAAAACCCAACGGATTCCTACATAAGCCAGACAAAATACATCATCCGAATGTTCTTGCATGACAATTCACCTACAGAGATGTCATTGACATGTAACGGGCAACCACTTACGTGAACTGGCATTTTGAAATATGACGCCTTGAAGTGGTCGGCCATCTCCCCAAATGATTGCAAAGTGTAGTCACGCTTGCTCTGGTCGAAGCCATAGGGCTCTAGAGGCTTGCTGATTGCCTGCAATATGAAATGGCATAACAGTATTAACACATGGCGCATGTTTTTTTAATTCAAAATGCACCAAAGACAATATAATTCTGAGACAAGACCTCCTTCTCAAAATATGAGATAACCCATATATCCTTCAAAGGCATAAATAGAAAAAGCAGGTCTTGGTCTAAAAGCTTGCACCTGGTCTGACATGAAAAGCTGACATGGACCGGGCAGTTACTCGTATCCACTGAGAAATTATCGATATACAAGACAAAAGACAAGTTCCCCACAGACCACATGCTGGTACAGAAACTGGTGCATCAGCTTAAATAGCCTTCAGAGTCACATACATAGTAGATGCTAGATACCTGTAAGGTGAATATGAAAGTGGGTTGTTGTTTTTAATTTGTGGACTACGCCCCAAACCTCACATTATGCTATGTTTCGCATGTGCCAAGAACTCATTTGAAATCTCCTAGCTTCCCTGATCTTTATAACCTATGTCATCAAATCTCACATTTCACATCACTTCCAAAACATAATGTATTGTCACCAAATAATAGAGGTTTGGAACCATAATAGTCAGTTTGAAAATCACCTTGTGTGAAAACTATTGGACCATAAAAACTGAGAGTAGCCATTGGTCCTAGAGGTGTATTGTCGTACCTGTTTGACACAAGAGGGACACCTCCAGTCTCCTTTAGGTACCTCAGCCAGTGGTGGCACTAAGCAGTAAGTGTGGAAGGCGTCGTCACAGCCGTCACACAGAAGCATCTGGTCGTCACCGTCACCGCGTCCACACATGTGACAGTAATATTTGTCGGCCTGGACAAGACGACATAAACTCTGATTACTGCACAAGGTACAATAACAAACTTTATGTAAATATCCTTAAAAAATCCTCAGCAAAATATGAAACACTTGATGCAACAAGATTGCTAGTCTCCTCCAAATGAAACGACAAAAACATTCAATTAAGGAGTAAAACTAACAACTTGATCCAAACATCAATCCCGACTTTCCAGCACAATATTCAAACAGCATTGACTATTTTAACACCGCTCTTCAGGTACCTACAAAATCAATGCATCTACAGTTAGAAAGACAATATGTACACATCTGGCGCCCTCTTAACTAAATTGACAGCATAACAAAGTATTTTACCCCAGAGTAGGCGCCTGGTATTGCCATCTTGATTCTGCTTTTTCTGTTGTCCACCTTCTCTTCTTTGATCTCAAGTTCATCTGTAACAATATTAACAAATGTTTTTACCTTAAATAAGCAATCAACAAACAGTGACACGGAATTCATTTCCTTTAATTACTCCCATCTCTCCTATCATCCAAATCAGTAGAAGTGGTAGGTCTAGTAGGTATGGGAGTGTGTGTGTGGTGTCGGGTGGGGAGATAGACTGGGTGAAGTAGAGAGAGAGCGAAAGGAGAGACAAATAGAGAGAGATAGAGGCTATGTGTCGGGACTAGTACATGTTCCAAGGAGGAGCTATCTGTCAGGTCTACCGGGTGACACAAAAAATACTTTACCCCACAAGAAACGCTTGTAGAAGTTTTTAAAAAAAAGAGAGAAAAACCAAATTTTGCAGAAATACTCTGAGACCAACCAGACAACTTGTGATCAAGTTATGTGCAAAAATTCAAAGTATGAAGGAAATTGTGTCCCATTTTCCATATGATGCCTATTTCGGGCAAATGCATCCTCTGAGGCGCTCGACAAAATTGATGGCATTCTCAAGTTGTTCCAAGGGGTTAGGTGTGACATCAGTGGAAACAGTGTCTCTCAGGTTTTTGATGATTTGCAGGATTTTGGAAGGCCCTGAGGTTCACTGTACCACGACTGATAATTCCCTGGTCCGAAAGGACCCTCATTAAACACTGATGAACAGTTCTTGCGGCGTGTGGGGCAGCACCATCTTGATGGAAATACTGATCTACTCTAAAGTCTTTATTTTACAACTTCTACAGGCATTTTTTGTGGGTAAAGGTTTTTTTTGAGTCAGTAGGTAGTACATGTGTCAGTAGGTAGTTCATGCGTCAGTAGATAGTTCATGTGCCAGTAGATAGTTCATGTGTCAGTAGATAGTTCAACATAGTTCATGTGTCAGTAGATAGTTCATGTGTCAGTAGATAGTCCATGTGTCAGTAGATAGTTCTTGTGTCAGTAGATAGTTCATGTGTCAGTAGATAGTTCATGTGTCAGTAGATAGTTCATATGTCAGTAGATAGTTCATGTGTCAGTATATAGTTCATGTGTCAGTAGATAGTTCATGTGTCAGTAGATAGTTCATGTGTCAGTAGATAGTTCATGTGTCAGTAGATAGTTCAAGGTAGTCCATGTGTCAGTAGGTAGTACTTGTCCCAATGTTTCTACCTTTGGCTCCAGGTACAGCTGCCTTAGGACCAGCACCAAAAAACTGGAGTTTTTTCAGTTCACTGTTTGCACTGTAGTCAATGTCAGGGTCCTGGCAACAGGAAAACAAGAGTACAAACATGAGAATGTCATAGAATGATATATATATACAGAACATGTCAACTCTACTGTGTAGCAGACACTTTCAATTCAATTATCATGAAATTCCCAAACTTAAACAAAGGATACTTTTTTTTTAAAGATAAAAAGAAAGAAAAATAACTCATCAATAATAAACAAGATAAAATCCCATTGAATGAACAAACAGGCACAAAGAGTCCATAATTTGTGGAAATTGTGGCACTCCATAATACAAGTTCTGGTACAGTGAATCTGTGCTATTGACATGACAAAGTTAAGTGTGGATATCACAGAGCTGACTTACCACAACATTGGACATAGAGCAAGCAAGTTGCCATGCAATACGCCTACATTGCTTCCCCACACAGCCAAGCAATACGCCTACATTGCTTCCCCACACAGCCAAGCAATACGCCTACATTGCTTCCCCACACAGCCGCCATGCTGTATATTGCTCCTTTAATCTTCATGGTTTTCCCTCGCATAATATCTCTATTCTAAGACTTTTAAGACCTTATAATTCCTGAAATCATCACTTTATAACAAACCTCTATGTCCCCACTCATCCCTTCCTCGCCCCTCCAATGAGCCTTACCTTCCACTTTCAAGTTATACAAACAGACACATGGAATCCCTACAAACATATGGTGAATACCATCTAATTAACATGGTGAATACATACCTAGAATTCAACGATTATCATTTTTTACCCTGACATATGATTCATACATGTATTTTATCAGAGCAACAAAATATAAAAAGAAGAATGAATGTAAGAAAAAAATCATGTCTACAGAAACGTTCAGCTTTACTACAAACAAACAATAGGTTCTGTCAAATCTTCATTACATGAACTTCTCATAAATATATCATTTCTTTACATTTGGGGAAAGAAATCTAAAAAAGCCTTAACTTTCAGCACAATTAACAACAACAACAAAAAATGTAGTAAAATGGCTGCAACTTCTACATCTCCCAAAATAGTTAATGTTAAGTAGAAGAGAAGCTTGCCCTTCATCCAGATCTAGCAAAACCTGTCACTGTTCTCTCCCTTAGCGTCAATGAGAAATTTTTCCTAAACTGTCAAAGAAATCACATTTAAGTTGCTCAGAAAAAACAACAATATCATAGAAGATTCATAACAGGAACTAGTAAACAAAAATGTCAACCAATAGAGCTGTCTCACACTCAATAAAAATAGAAAAAACAGCGGGATTTCCCCAAAAAGGGCAGGTCTGCTGCCTAATTGCACTGCAATAAAAACAATCCCAGCCTGGGTTTTCCTAGCATAAATACATAGTATGGGAGTGAACTATTAACACTGTGGCTTCGGATGAAAAAATAGAAGAGAAAGGGAAATGGCATGAAAAGAAAAAGGTATAAAGATGACATGATAAGTGCAGAATTGAGAATGCGGAGATGATTACAGTGCCAAGCAAGTGTTTATAGAGCAGTGACAGTTAGCTGAGGGCTGAGGTAAATCTAATACATGTAATATCTTATTTCATTCCTAATTGAGGAACTTTCTAGTTGATAAAGAGCTTTGTGAGTGAGTTACAATATTCCTTGATGAGAGTAGGGAAAAGATGAAGAGAAAAATGCAAACCTTGAATTCTACAGTTGGGTCAGATTGTTCTTCTTTTGTTGGAGATGGGCTCTGAAACAGCCCAAGAGCAAGACCATTAGAAGGAAATGGGGTGTGGACTTACAACCAGAGCTCTCCAGGATGGTCATCAATTACTTGAGCTAAAACAGCAAACTATGCGCACACAGATCAGCTCTGCGCCTTGGGTTCTTATCATAAACCATAGAGTAGAGCTTTAAACATCAAAGTTCCTATACTATACTTATCATAAACCATAGAGTAGAGCTTTAAACATCAAAGTTCCGATACTATACAAATGATTAATGACACATGTATGATTCACATCAATATAAGGGTTATTGTTTTATCCTCCAGTGAGAGACATAAAAACTGGTTTGCCTTCAATAGGAAAGACTCCAGCAATAGAGTTAAGGAGAAGTCAGAGAGGGGTGAGCGAGGAAGAAGCAACATGGATTTGCCAAATATTTCAGCCTTGTAGCAATTCTAAACGCAATAGATGAATTGTACAGCTGTTCAACACAAACGCAAAAATCTTCAGTGATGAAAAAACATTGGCCGTAGCTCCAAGACTGGTACCAGCTCACTTACAACAGTCCCAGCTTGGAGCTCACCGTTACTCCAAACAGCACAACTTAAAAGCAAAAGTTAAACCTGGTAAACATGGCCATACAATGTAAGAGGCAAAGTCAATGGCAGAGAGTACTCGGCCAAACAAACAAATAAGGAAGACAAAAGCAAAACAAGCGCACACAAATGCCAACCTCCTTTGGTCCTCGCTTGGACTTGCGATGTTTGTCAGCAGCACTCATTTTCCACGTAGGTTTGTACTCCTTGTCAGATTTCTCTATCTCATCTTCAGGGTTTGGTTTTTGCTGAGAAACCAAACACAATAAATTGTCCATTAAGTTTATGAAAATATTGATGAGCAGCCTAGCTCCCCCATACACAAAACAGAAAGAGAGAAAAAGATCAAATCCTCCCTAATTACAATGGTGCAAAAGATGACTTATAAGGAATTAATGAAATGTTACATGTCCATGCTGTTTGAAGCAGCTTCGCATTGCTGGTTGCTTTAAGCTGATGTGCAGATATTACTTTCTTGTTCATCGACAAAACAATAGTAGGCCCACCCAGCTCATCAGAACGTCAAATATAATGTCACATATGAAATTATCAAACACATTTCACAAAAATCATGCTATAAATACCTCTGGAATGCGGCTGACCGTCTCTCCTTTCTTGAACAGATAGAAGGGAAAGAGAATTTTCTCGTAGTGGTGCTTCAGAGTGCCACCTAAACCCCTGCCTGACGGGTAGCCCATCCGGATTGCCACCTGGGCCCAACGCCGTTCTCGGGTGAGATATTCCATGCCACCCTCCTCCTGCACCGTCTAGAAAATAAATTTGTCATCAATTAATGGTGGTATAATGTGTTTGAGGCAAAAACTATATATTAACTTTTTACCAGAACTTACAGATAACTTGGTATAAAATACAAAAAAATATGTTTCATCAGTTTTGACACACCCCTCATTTCATTGTGTCCTCACACAGGTTGTCTTCAAGTTAAGAAATGGTTTATAGTCAGCACAGACGTTGATTTGGATAAAAAACAGTTGGGCATCATATACTTGACAAAGATACACACAGCAGTGATTTATGGGGAAAATAGCTGTCCTTTTCATTCATTCAAAGGGTTTTCCCTAAGGTCAAACTTTAATATTTTACAGTACAAGTTAAAAACCTGAGTCGTACTGCAGTTGAAGAAATTTGCTTCACAAAACAATAATTGCCATACACGAGAACCCCAAAATGTCTAGAGAAATAGAATGGAGTGCTAACCTCATTTTTCATCTACAAGTCACAGAGGAAGGTTCATCTTGACCAAATCCCCGCACCATAAATTAGAATTCAAACACTGTGCTTCTGTTTGGATAACACATTCACCATAGGAACCAACACCACACCCGTGTCACAAAATCCACTGGAAGCAGCAACACATTGATCCTTTGACATTGAATGACGACAGTTTCATCACAGCACAACCACAGAGAGATCTATCATGAACCATAGCATCCTCACGGAACATTGGTAGTTTTTTACAAGACAGCAACCTAATAATTTAGCCCTCCCCCATTCTTAAAGATATGAGTGTGTATACAGCCCAGACAAGACCATTAGACCAAAGATATGAAGTGCAGGCCAGTTTAACAGTCATGAAAAGCATGGCGGGGCGTATCCAAAAATATTTGAAGTTTACCAGACCAAACATCTGACATCCTGATGGATAGATTCAACAATGTGACAGATGGGGGCTAAATAACACACATGTTTCATTTTGGTCTGACAGTAGCTGAGATCTTGTCCAGGTAAATAGGGAGAGAAGACCAAGCTGCCGCCCTGAACACCTCCGTGAGATCTGACCCTCAGCCAAGCTGCTTTAGCCCAGGCTGACTGGCGGGACAAACATCAAAATAGTGGGGAGAGACAGACCAAGAAGACCTTTCCTTGAGAACACGTCTGCTTGCCACAACAGAGACCCTACACACTACACCACAACAGAGACCCTACACACTACACCACAACAGAGACCCTACACACTACACCACAGACAATAGGTTCAAAGCAATTCCCAAGACATGATGGGAAGCTACGCTGCTGCACTTCCCCGCACAACCAGACATCCACAGGCCACAAAAGTTAGATCACAAGTCAGACTTCACTCACTGTCCTGCACAATGGAAACAACCGATATCACAATACAAATACACAAAATATCACCGGCTGAGGAACAAATATCAACGTTGGGACTTAAGAAGCTAGACCACCACAACCAACCAGTTCTCTCCAAGTTAGAGTTTTCTACTCCACTAAAAGCACATATATGCATATTATCATAAAACATAGAATGGAAGTGAAGTAAGTCCGATCCTTGAAGTATGGAGACGGCACAATAATGAATAATGACCACGATGTACACTCAAAACAAAAAACTTTGCAGCATTCTGTATCCAAAGTAACAACACCTCTGACACTCAAAAATTACTACGCTATGATGACCATCAGTTATAACGACTCACCCCTGAGCCTACGTGTATGACTTATCCCATGGACACACACCACCCAGACAAACATGATTGATTAGAAAACATACAGGAAGAAACTTGTTTTCCTCCATCTCTTAAAAAGTTTATTGGACAAGACGACCGTCATTATGCTCCCCTATATCCCGTCTTTTTCTCCTCCTCAAATGAAAAA
Source organism: Phyllaplysia taylori (assembly GCA_032273245.1). Classification (NCBI taxonomy): domain Eukaryota; kingdom Metazoa; phylum Mollusca; class Gastropoda; order Aplysiida; family Aplysiidae; genus Phyllaplysia; species Phyllaplysia taylori. The sequence goes on along the minus strand of JAUKPP010244451.1, from coordinate 1,430 downwards.
CACTGAAAAATGGGCATTCTGCGCAAATTCCACTCTCCTTTCCCACAACTCTGAACCCCTGTTGTACACAATCTTTCCCACAACTCTGAACCCCTGATGTACACAATCTTTCCCACAAATGTGAACCCCTGTTGTACACAATCTTTCCCACAACTCTGAACCCCTGTTGTACACAATCTTTCCCACAAATCTGAACCCCTGTTGTTGTTCACAATATGTACTGTGTGTATTTGGCCTGTTCTTCTGCAAGAAAATTGGAACATCATCTCATACAAAGGAACAGGAAAGTGTAAATGGATAACATCCGTGAAGTCAATGCCCCAATCATGCCAGTGCTGATCATTTCCCAGGCCCCTTGCGTCCAAACTGACTATAATGCATGATGTATTCATTTGTTTCTTTTGACGCCCTGTAGGGATGCTTGAACTTGATGCAACTGAACGGAGAACTGTTCTTTCTTAGGCTAACATTACCATGGAAGAGCAAAATGGCACTAGACGGTTTGCATGTCTTCATGGGACAGTGGGGGAGATGCCAATGAATTGGGGCTGCCAATCCTGAACACAGGGCAGGTAAATCGAACCAAGTCCCCACAGCAATAATACCTCCCACGGCAACTGAGACTAAAGAGGAACAGGGAACAGAGGATCACCCCAAAATCAGGGATCATGATATCCAGAAAGGGTACCCCCCCCCCCCCCCTGCCAATGGGCAATGCATGTGTGCTCTAATTCTTTCCATGCATAGGTGAGATTTGGACAATTGTTTTTGTAGGGGTTTTCAGGTATGTCCATTCTGAAGGGCCATCTTGGTGAATGACTGGAGCAAGTTGAGCAAGCCAGCCCCGGAGCGGCCATCAACAAGCCAAAATAAGCACGGATACCGAAAACAACAATTAAAAGTCTTTCCATGAGCTCAGGGGTGAAAATGGGGGGTGGGGGTGTAGTGGTGTGGATTGATTGCCATTGAGACCCAGACCCCGAGTGATAAGTTCAAAGGTATCCACTACCAGGTCAACTTCTGCCCCCCCCCCCCCCCCTACACACACACTCTGTGCGTGTCAGTGGTCACGTCCACAGATAACATCCGGGCACTCACTGGCGCAGCCAAGCCCTCGGAGCCCTGAGCCCAGCGAGCTACGTCTGTGACTGACGTTCTGCCCACGTCTCTATAGAGACTATGCTACATCCTCCGCCGACAAGGAGCAAGCAAGCTCCGACTTGCAAACAAGCCTCACCAACAACGGCCTTTTTTATATAAGGGGGGGGTGGGGTGAGAAGAAGAGACAGGATAATCAAATCCAAAACAAAAGGCGTCCAAAATGAAAAAAGCAATCACTGGCGTTCTCACTCGCAATATTGGCTCTTGGCAAAGATTTCTTTCTAAGAAAGCAGATGTTGCGAAGACCCCCCCCCCCCCCCCCGCAAACA
>JAUKPP010244429.1:0-13355 GCA_032273245.1 Phyllaplysia taylori | reverse complement strand
GGCAGTATGAGCCAGAGATTAGAGAAATCCTGAATTAATTTTTCCATTAACTTGATTCTCGTCCCTATCTGTCTCATCACCAATTCGCGCAATCACTTCCGATTGCGAACTTTGGGAAAAGCCGCATTCTTGGAAACAACGTTTTTATTGGGGCTTTGTAAAACAGATTCCCTATTGCAGTCCTGAAAGTGTTTCTCTTGAGTCCACACAGACACACAGCCACGCACAGACACACCCACACCCACACACACACACACACACAACCCTCCAAACAATGACAAACGGAAAACCCCAAACATAAAGACAAACCCAAGTCCATACCAACAAAACTAACAGAAAAATAGCACAATGTAAGGAGTAAATCCATCCTCGATATGAAAATTCTATAGAAACTGATGATCTTTGTTTGTTTGTCTAGTTGGGATTTTACGGCTCCATCGCCTCTGTAAGGTATTTTCGGCGTCGAGAACCATTCGAAAGGATTTGAATAGGAATTAATTTTCACTTTTTCCTGGGCGGTGGCCTAAGAGGCCTACTCGTATCGATTTTCAACCCCCGAGGGATCTTTAACGAGCGCGATGTGCACATGGGGCCTCCGGGAATTTTCAGTCTTAATCCGAGAAAGCTAGGTGTTGGATCTTACCTACCCTAAGATCAGGGGTGTGGTTGAAAGAGAAGGAGAAGGAGTAGGCAACAAAAAGGAGAAGAGAAGCATGGCAGGCGACAAGAGTAGCAAGGAATAGGAGGAGACTAGGTAGAGAGTTATAGGAAGAGTCAGAAGTTTAGTTGAAAGGATTGGCAAGGTATAGGAGGAAAAGGAGGAGAAGAAGAAAAAGAAGGAGAAGAAGAAGAAAAGGAAGAAATAAAGTGGGGATAGCATGCCGGCACTGCCCGGATGCGAACCCGGGATCATTAGTATGAGAGGCAAACACCATAACCTCTAGACCACGAGAGCCCCCGAACTGATGATATGAATCTCTATACCAGTAGAGTAGAGTGTTAGTTTAAAGTTAGTTGTTTATAGAGGCGCCAGCACCTTTGGCTGTTTTAGCCGTAGAGTAGAGTGTTGATTCGTATTTTGCCCAATTGAATAATGGCTATATAAAATTTGAGAATCCACTCCCAATCTTATTTCTATTTCAAAAGATAAAACCTCAAACGCTCTTAGCAAAATTTGAGGCTAAAGCTTGATAAACAATGTCCCCGTTGAAAAACTGTTGAAATATCTTCTTTCATTGTTTTACTGAAGTCGCTTCACTATGGTTCTGCCTGGCTTTCCAGCTCTTTGAAATAATTATATTAGCAGATATTGCGCTGTTTTGCCTCCATGACGTTAAGAGAAACATTTTCCAATAACTTGTTAAAAATTAAGTAAGAAAAACAACAACCTTTCTCAAGATTAAAACTTTTGAAGTGACAAAGACATGACCTGAAAAGTTAGTGATTGATGGTGTGGTCAGTCTCTTACTTATTCTTTACCCTAAGTTTTACTATTGTCTTAAATCTAAGTTTCGCATCGGAAGTCAAGTGGGTATGGGTTCGATTTACATAATAAACTCTCAACGCTGTTTCAAAAAGGCACATAGGCCTATACACGAAATTTCCTCACCTTACACAGACTAGTGTGAATTTGCACCTAGCAATGGACAGCCTGTTTCAGCGCTTGCACTAGTACGAGTAGAATTGCTAAAAAAAAAAAAAGATGAATTATATCAACTTTTTCATTTTTTTTATTTTTTTAGAGAAAACAGTTTTCCGTCATGTGGCTTTTCGTGACCACAAAGCGCCTGCAGACGCCGCAGATAAACAACAACCCTCAAGGGAACTTAAGCCTGTATTCGTTTGAGGAGAATGAGAATGCTCCTGAATGACTTTGGTTTGCCCAGGTGATAACAGATTGTATACCGGAGCTGTGGTGAATGGTTAGGCTCTTCGCCTGTCACGCGAATGACCTGAGTTCGATCCCGAGCGCGGACGATCTGCATTTTTTTCTGCTGGGTATTTCCCCCCTCAGCACAGGTTGGCCCTGACAGGCAGGGTCGAAGTAGCCCGTCTTTTAAATGGCCTTACAGTGTTGCACGGGGCGCAAAACTGTCAGCAAACAAAGTCTGCCAACTTGCTTTCGAGCGAGTGATACGTAACTTACTATATAATACATTCTATTGTCGGCAGTGCAGTAAACCCCCAAGAGGAACGTAAAACCGGTAACAAAACAAACTAAAAGGAAGGAAAGAGAGAAGAAGATGTCCAAGAACATTTCACAGATGCACCTGGGGCCGGGAGGAGGCCTATGTTTGGAACGTTTTACCATTGAAGAGCAATTTCCTTCCGCAGGTGAGCAGCGAACGTGCGTGCTCGATAGGACGTGGATCAGGACCTAAAATCTCCAAGAAAAATATCATTCTCGATAAAAAAAAAAAAAAGACACCCAAGGATTTGAACCCGGGACTTCACCTAGGATACCGAGACGGGCGCTCTAATGCCGGGCCGCAGACCTTCTTCCAACCCCACCCCACCTCACCTCACCTTACCCGTACACGCTACGCCCACACCACAAGGATATCGCGATGACAAAGGAGAGCAATCTGAAACCAGCATCGTGCGTACTGGCGATGTAGCATGGTTCTTTATTGTGACGACAGTCTAAAACTTTTAGCGCAATTATATTTTCCATAGGCGGAGTAATAATCTTGGCGGATTATCTTGTCTTGATTTAACAGTAAGAATGCTTTTCCAAATTATATTGGATCTGTCTCCTGTGGTTTGAAAATACATTAAAAGTAAAACCAATGAAATTTATATTGTTTAAATTGTTGAGACTATTTGATGTATACACGAACCATCCTTTGTACATGAATTTCCGAACTGGGATGAATAAAGTCGTGACTTTCATAATTCATTTTGAATCTATACAAATCAGCGGCTACAGTGGAGCAAGAATGGGGAGAAAGTATCAAATCATACAGATCGTAAAACAACAAAGGTACACACAAAACTCACGACAGCATCACCGATCAGATGTGACAGCAATACAGAAGCGAAGAGAGCGCACCAGATAATTATAACAAAGGTGAATACATACAGTGTACAGAATTCTTGACAGTAGCACTAGCTCTAGTGGAAGTGTCAGCATTCAGATTGTTGACTAGACTTACTGCAGGTTCTAAATTTTGGATCCGTCGAAATGAAGTTTGGAACATGTGTCCTTGTTCTTTGCCTGGCGATCGTCTTAGGAGGTAAGAAAAATTATTTACAGACTGGATAAAAGTCATGGAGCAGATTTTGCTCAAATTTCTCCGTAACTACGGCTTCGATTTTTTCCTAAACCTCAACTCAGGGGTTTGATTAAATTTGTATTAACATGGCAGTATTCTCTAGATCTAGATCCGTTAATGCCCTATTTCAACAAATTCTTAAAAAGATTGTCCCCAAGTTGACATGATCGAGAATTTTCTCAACTTAACAGCGATTGGAAAAATAGAACTAGATAATTGTTCTCTTCCATTAGAAGCACGATATAATACAGGGTGTTGTTGTTTTCTATATTGATCGATTGTAAAGTTAGCCTACACATCTCTAAAGCAGTGAGATAAAAGTAAACGGCTTTTTGCATATCATTTACTGACCATTTAAGTTTTGTCTGGGCTAATTGAGAAAACTATTTTGATAGAGAAAGCATTTTATAAAAGAGCTGGCGGAACAAGGCCCTTTTTTAGGTCATCTAAATCTATTGTAGTTTTGTTTAAATTGATCGATTCTAAACTGAAATAACCCAGAGATGGTAAGAGACAGAAACATTCAGTGTTTTGCCCATTACTCCTTATCCGTTAAAAAATTTTCTGGTACCAAAATCAACGTATTTCATGAGCACACTGTACGAAAGCAACAATTTGCGCGAACAGACTCCGATTTTATGCTCACAAAAGTGACGCTAATCTTGCATTTACCGAGTGCGTCTTGTGCGTTTACAAAGCAGATCGCGCGCCAGCAGCTTGAGAACATTCCAACTGAGCACAGCAAGAAAAAACAGTCTAAATCTCAATCAGAACTTGAATGAAAATTTGGTAAAAATTGGTAATGTGAACTGCTATGATGACAAAGATAGTAAGAAGGGGATTTGTGATTCACATTGTGCCCGATTAAATTGAAAAAGACGCCTACCTTAATTTGATACCCTCAGAAAAACCCATTGCTTCCTAGCTTCAAAATATAAAACACATTTCTTTTTGTAAGACATGAATCTAGAGCTTGGTAGTCATTGTTACTTTTGGGAAAAAATGGTTTTAATAATCTTTTTGTAGCCTTACGATTGTTCCTAGCAGTCCTTCTCTTTGGTATACCAATCTGCTGCTTTGACGCCATGACCTCAAAAGGGTTGCTATCCGCTAACTCCTTTTCAAAATGTCTACTCTACCAACATAATCTAATTAAGTATCCCCAGACAAAACCTAAATGGTCAGTGAATGATGTACGAAAAACCGTTTACTTGTATCTCTTACCGTTTTAGTATTATTTTAGTTCAAAATCGATGAATAAATGAGGAAAAAAACACCCTGTATATTTGGCAACTTGGAAACACATGTGTCACCTCCCCGTATAAAGCTACGACAGCTACAGAGTTAAAAGTTGGCTGAGGCTGCAAACTGATAGATAGGTCCTCATGACAGCCTTCGAGTTTTTATTTATTCATTTCCCGAATTCAGAAAAATATAATGCAACTGATAGTTGGGAGAACAATAGAGAAAAAAGAATATTTTCAAGTTGAATAAAAAAAAACCCCAACCCTGACAGTCCTTGATCAGTATGGCATTATTGTACATGCCCCACTGGATACGGCAGTAAACCAAATGATGGAGCTTTGGTCCCATAGCCTAAAAGGTAAATTAACAGGTATCATTGCTACATGAAAGTTTGTCAAAATGGGCGTTATCTTGGATTTAAATATCTTTTCATCAAAATTATATTTGCACCACAAGACACCTACACACTAAATTTCAAGGCCAAATTTCAAGGTTCTAGCTCAAACCCTCTTTCTGGACAGCCCCTTCCAAAGGCACATGATCTAGCACACCACAAATTGAAGACTATACTTAAACCACATGTCAGGGCAAAGGAATGGAGTATCAGAAACCCTCACCGCCATGTCCCTGGAACACTGTCAAGATTGACCAGCTTTAGTAGCGTGAGTACGATTTGAGCAATTTAACCCTTTGATGTTGACAATCATTGCATATATCAATTTCAGCAAAAAACTCAGCCCATTGAAGAAAACTTTCCACAAACTTTGGTGATAATCAAATCCACAGATATCGACGATAAAAATCCAGCCTGTTCCTCTTCTTCTTTTCGACCTGTTTTAGACTTGGTGAAAAAAAAGTCTTTTGTTATTTTTTGCAAACAGCTATTTAAAGAACTTTCTTTTTTATATGTTTGTTGGCTTTTTCTACTTCCATTTTCGCATCCCACTCTTTGCTAAAGTAAGCAAATACTGTATGTTCATTATGTCCACAGGTTTGCAAGCTGTCGCAAATAATGCCTCTAAAATATTGAGAGCCAACAACAAGATATATAAGTTATTGCCGTGGAATAATTACCCAGTGAATGCCAGCAACGTGAGGACAAGCCTGCAACTCGACAAATTCAAGAAGAAGTGCAAGGACGACCCAGGGTCAAATGTCTCATCTTATGAGCCATTGACCATTGCCAATGATTGGGAGTTCGAAAACCTTCAGAAGAAGCTGATGGTGTTGAGGGAGAGCTATGGAATATGGCTGACAGTCAAGGAGGTTAGTACAATATTCATGGAGTACATTGGCGATTTTTTGGAGTTTTTAAAACTTAATTGTCCAGTAAAACGTAATTCGTTGTGCAAATTTTGCTTGATTATCTCCGGAATTAGTGCTTGACTGGGTTTCTTGATTTTTTTCTTACCCAAACTTGGCTTAGGGGTTTGTCTCAATTTGTCTTAATAGGACAGGATGTATTAATGCCATATTTTACGAAATTCTGTTAGAAGAAATAAGCAAAGTGACATAATTGGGATCGTAATCCTTGGCTACTCGGAATAACCTTATCGTTTTCACCCCCTCATTGTCGCAACTTTCCTCTGATATCAGTATAAGAGTTTATGAACAACTTGTTGTTGTGACTAATAAAAGAGAAACGTATGTCATCGTCAGTGAGAGCAAGTGCATCAGTCCTGCTGGTATTTGCAGTAGCTAAGAATGACCCGAGGACACCAATGTATACAAGTTGTGTATGGCAGCAAAGCGAGTGTCCGGCCCATCATTAGTTGATGGTGCTACTTGCATATCGGGTCTGTGGGGGAATCCATCCTCTCGCTGAAAAGTAAAGGAGAAAGCTGCTAGCGGATGGTCTGAAATTGGTAGGGCGGCACGTAGTTCTTGAAGGATTGAGCCCGTTTGAATTGTTTGGGGGTGGTGGGGAGATATCAGCCACTCGTCCTTCAGTTAGCAATCTGCCTCCATCATGCGGTAACGATGATATTTTGACCAATTTAGTTAAACTGGGCGTTCAGCCGAGGTCACGAGTGACAATGGAGAAGGCAAGAGGCGGACGGGTCGCTGTCTAACTGGAAACAGAGAGGCGGGTGGCTTGGATCAACCTCCCTGACGACCCCCCCCCCCCTTCCCTCAACTGCGAAGATGGGGAACTGTATGTTATACCTGTATTATCAGGAGAATCAAGTAACGGAAACAAAATGCCGTTTGTGTCAGTTTGGGATCCCAGATTGCAGTATCCCTGTTGGAGAGCCACTTTCCTCCTCGTCTGTCAGGAAAAAGGACACAAAGTTTTGAATGCCCAGACCAGGGGGTTTGCTTCAGTTGCAGAAAACCAGGTCACAGACGCGTAGAGCCTGAGTGCGTCTTGTCTTCTAAGGACGTCAGATGGGGGCAGAAGATGACCGGTCTGAACTGGAAAGCACCAGCGAGAGGGAAGAGAGTAGCAACGACACTGAGAATGAGATGAGAAAAGTGAACATGGTGATAATGAGAAAAAAGCTGTCTCTTAAATATGACAGGAAGAGAAATATGGTTGAGCCTAGCATTGCACGGGTTGGTAGGAACAAGGTTAATGCCGATAATGGACAATAAAGAGAGGCGCAACTTTTGCTAGATTTTCTGCAAAACGACTGAACTAATTCCTCCCAAACTCTGCACAGGTCTTTATTTCCATTTGTCTCAAAAGGATCATATTCTTCTGAATGGATTTATGTGTTATCTTAGAAGTTTCTTATAAATAAGATCAATAAAGAAACAGCAACAAAGCGACATAACCGTTAATTTTCTAAACTATACATAAACTCATCGCAACTTGGAGCTCCTTTTTTTTCTCTTACGTCACAATATCAACCTTCGACCTCGTGCTGATGTAAAACTTGTGATATTCCCGCGTTGGGAGGCCACCTTATTGTTTTTTTTATTTTTTATTGATCTATTTAAAGAAATTTTTTAAAAAGAACGTGAATCTATTCAGAAAAATATAATCCTGTTGAGACAAATAGACGAAACAAACACCTGTACAAACTTTTGGAGAAAATCGAGCAGAAGCTGCGCCACGAATGTTTTACTGCACTATAGCTCACAAAATGGCGTGCAAGCGGGGCGTGCCCGAGCACTGAAAAGTTATCAATTATTGCACATTGTATTCACACTGGTCTTGGTAGTAGCATTTAGATCAGATGTAGGGAGTTTCGTGCTTACCAGGACTAGTTAGTCGTCCGATCTCCTCTCCCTCGTTTCCTTAACCTCTTTGTCTCTCATCAATCTTACTTTCTTCTTTTTGCTTTTTTTGCATCTCCTCTTGAATTTCCTGTTGTGAGCTCTCGAGGCACGTTATAAATACGAGCATTTTCATTTAACGTCGCCACGAAGACTTGCGTGGTTTGTACTACAATTCAACTTTCACTTTTACAGGTTGGCGAGGAGGTCAGATGGACAGATGGGCGTAGCCCTATCAAAGAAAGTTTCTGGTCTTCAAATTCTCCTGGCAAGAAATGTATGGCAGATCCTAAGGTTGACAGTAGGCCTACTTACTACGTGTGTGTCCACTTTGAGGAGTCAACTGGTCGACACATGCTATATCACCCAGATGAAGGTCATTGCGTTGGAATGCATTACGTAGCCGTCTGCCAAAGAGAGGATGAATGTGTGAGTGCAAACAACAAGTGCAACTCAACACAATATTGTCAAAGTGCGTCACAATCATGTGAGGAGATGCCCATAGGTCTAGGTATAAGAGAGGAGCAACTGAAGTGCACGGGTGGCCTCGACCTTGACATGGGCACTCATGATATGATCTACGCATGGTACAAGAATGACGAACTTTTTAATAGTACAGAAAATGACAATTTGGTTTTAAATATTCCTGATGCAGAGAGTTCGCAGGTACGCCATTACCAATGCCAGGTTATTAACTCTGTAGCCGAGTCCAGAAAAAGCGAGCATCTGCGAGTACAAGAGAAAAAGCGGCGAGTAAAGCCCTCTATCAGTGTGCCACAGATTTCTGTACCCATAAACACATCTATTAGCTTATACTGTAACATTGACTACAATGGCGAAATAGAAAAATACGAGTGGAAGAAAGACAATGATCCACTTGATACAAACTCGAGCGTTCATCAAATAAAAAGTTTCCAGTTGAATCATGCCGGCAGCTACACGTGCAAAGGGTATAAAGAACGATTTGTAATAGAGGAAAAGAGTGACCCCGTTATCCTACAGCCATTAATTCCGCCGCCAAAACTGACCGGTATTGACATTGTGGCCGAGGAATTGGACGAAAGGAGACTTGTCATAAGAAGTGTGTCCATGGACATGTCTTGCTCACCTCAGTTAGGAGAGCCGTTTCACTGCCGCCAGTCAGACGCTAGCGAAGCCAATCTCACAGATACTGCTACGCGTAAAACTCCCTGGACCAACGGAAATGTTTCAGAAACCAACAAATCAAAACCGACTGCCTTTTTCAGGTGTAAACCGGGATCATTCAAAGGATCTTGCCATTACAAGGACATGACAACAGAGAGAGATATGAATGTAACCAAATTTGTATGGTGTCGCTGCGGACTGCCACTAAATTTATCAGAAGCAAAATTGAATGAATGGAAAGATGAACTGGCAAAAAATTTGTCAATTGATAAGAAATATCTGTCGTCTGCCACTCGGAAAACGACCTCAGCGCCGGATACCCGCGCTTCCAGCGTCTCCGCCGGTGCAATAGCGATTACGTTCCTTTGTTTTGTTTTTGGCATTATAGCCATTAGTGATGCGATTACTTTGTTGAATTTCTTGAGGCGTAGATTCAAGAAACGTCAGGTAAAATCAGACCTAGAAGAAGAATTGAATGTGGGCAATCAGGTGGCAGGAGAAAGAGAAGTTAATGAGAGAACAAAAATTGAATAAGACAACTCAGGTGGGGAAGTCCTCTTTGGAACAGTTTCTGTAAAAATCGACAATGATACATAGAGATACTCTAGGCCCGTTGCTATGACGTCACAGTGATGGCGATGTCTCTTCGCACCTTATGCGGGCGACCATGATGCATTGTAATCCTCGAACTGAGTTGACACTAATTTGCTGGAATTTCATTGGTCCGTTGGCGTTCAGTTAGCGTTAAACAACCGGCGATGTATATCGTCTAAACTTCAAGCGTGAAGCAAACTATAGGAGTTTTAAATAATTACAAACTTGCTGTGAATTTGAGGTTTTATTAACTTGAATAATGGTAAACATCTTATTGTTATTGTGTATAATTTAACATGTCAAAAACTTCTTTTATAAAAATTATTAACTATCATGAGGATATGTTACATATAGACTAAGCAATTTACTTTCAAAATCCTTCCAAAATAGAAAATTGCATTTTAGAATTTTTGCGGATTTCTCTTTATTGCGTCCCCTTAAAATCCAATTGCTTCAATTTGCTTCCTTTTTCTTACTTGGCGATGGAAGGGCTGTGTTGAATAGAAAGAGAAGTAGGCTCCTAGCACGATTCTCGATGGCAAGGGTGTAGAACTTGACCGTGCCACTCACTAATTAAGCTTTTTTAGAATGAACGGTTGTCAAATTATAAGCGTGGGCCTGGTTTAAGGCTCATGTCTACAATCGATTCGACTTGAGAGGTGTGCGCCGGCAATGGAGAGTTTGGTGGATCTACATCTAGAGTAGAGAACTTTGCGTGTCGACAAAATAGTGAACGCTGAAAACTTCTATCTCCACGGATTACAATACACTATTTTCACTTTTTTTATATATATATTTTTTTTATTAACAAGACGGATGTAGACGATTGTTTTACTTTGACCAGCAATAGTTACCTCGATTGTCTACATCCATCTTGTAAATAAAAAACTGCGTGAAATAAGTGTGCATATTGATGTGCACAGGTGCCGCTATTTAGGTGCATCTGCCTAATGAATGAAGGGGTGACGCCCTTCATTGGTCTACGCCATTAAGACAATAACACAAGACTTTTTCGTTCGAGATGTTGTATACGCTGGCATGTCGTGCATTGTTGAATGACGTCACGAAGCCAAAGACTGTAGTCTAATGGTTAGGCTGGCGGACTCGTAATCGGAGAGACACCGCGCCAATTTTCTTTTAGTTTTAACTCTTCTGCGCATTCATTCGCCTCCTCCCAATAATCTACAAACACCGTTCTCGAGCTTCTTCTCTTAATAATACATGTATTACAAGCTCTTTGGTGAATATTGACTCTGTTTCTTTTTCTTTCTTTTTCTGTATCTAGCTTTTTGTCCGGGTTTATAGTGTCTAAAGATGGATTTTTGTGGTCTCTTTCTGTGTAGTCCTATGGATACTTATAATGATAGTTTAACATAGTACTGCTTTTTAATCATTGCGTATTTCATACTTTGAGTGTTATAACATGTTACCGTATAATATGTATATATACTACTTCATTATGAAAGCTTACTACATGTGTTCTTACTATGCTTCTCATCAGCAGTCTCGGACTAACCTATTCTATCACTTTCATTTTGCACACGTCCGACGAAGGTAATGATAACCTTTCCTTTGATGGAGAGTTACTTCTGCGACAAAAGAGTTTTTACCACAATACAGTTGAACCATCTAAAGCGAACACCTGTACAAGACGACCACCTGCACAAACGACCACAAACTACCGAATCCCAGATTACATTTCTTTTACATTATCTCTCTCCAAGACGACCACCTGTCTAAAAACGACCACTTTTTTTTCTTGATATTGAGCGGTTGTCTAAGACAGGTTTGACAGTACTTTTTATTGATGTATCACTTACTAGTAATTTCATTATGCATCAGTTTCAACACAATGTATATGATTATTATTTTCTGTAAATCTCACATTATAATAATATATGTATAGAGTTGGTATGTTTCAAAGGTTAACATGGTTACTTGTCCAGATTCTTTACTATGATACTTGTAGAGCCTAACAATTTGCTAAAATGAATTTTATGAGTGTCGATCCTTTTTCTTGGTGTTAAGTTAGCAAAATGTCACATACAGAATGTGTTAGTTTACGTTATTGCTAGTGCTACAATTAGCCTATTTCTACACAAGTACAACTACTGCTACTACTACCAGTACTATTTTGACTACTGCATCTACTACTACATTTATTACTGTCATTGCTGCTACCACCACTACAACTGCTACTAATGACTATTACTAATGGTATTAGGCTACTACTATTGCTACTACTACAACAAAAAACTTCAACTACTACTACCACCACTGCTACTACGACTACTAGGCTACTGTTACTACTACTTCTACCACCACCACTACACCAACAACAGCAACTACTACTACTACTACTACTACTACTACTACTACTACTACTACTACCACTACCACTACACCACCACCACCACCAGCGCCACCAAAAACTACCACTACTTTACTGCTACTATTACTACTGCTACTACTACTATTACTACTTCTACTACTACTGTTATAACTACTGTATGTAATACAATCGCTACTCCCCTGTACTATTATTAATGCTGCTACTACCGTCACCACCACTGCTACTGTTGCTACTACTCTTACTACTACCACTGCAGCTACTACTATTACTCCTCCTCCTCTTCCTCCTCCTACCACTACTACTACGGCTACTACTACTACTTCTACTACTGCTGCTACTGCTACTGCTACTACTGTTGCTGCTCCTGCTGCTACTACTGCTACTACTACTACTACTACTACTACTACTGCTGCTGCTGCTGCTGCTACTACTACTCAATAATGTTTTTTTTTCTTTTTAAATGTTGTCCCATGTCCTGATATATAGAGTATGAATCCTGTTACTACAACTACCACGACTGCACTACTACTTTTACTAAGACAGTACAGCTACTACATCTGCTATAACTATACATGTAGTTCTATAGAAGGCCCACTGACGTAGTCACCCTTCCTCTATGTGGAGCATAGGGTCTGGTGAGTTGACATCCATCTACATGTGTTCCGATTCCATGCTGTTGCCTTGGCCTTCTCCCAGAACAGATTGGCAACATTTAAATTCATCCATCAGATTTGGCCTTTGGTCTGTTCCTAAACCTCTTCCCCTGAGGGTTCCGCCCTAGAGACTGCTCGAGGGCTTTGGTTTGGTTTGGTTATCAGTTTTACGTCCCCTGCAACACTGTAAGGTCATTTAAGAGGCGGGCTACTTCGACCCTGCCTGTCAGGGCCAACCCGGGCTGAGAGGGAAAAATCCCAGCAGAAAAAACCCAGATCGTCCGCGCTCCGGGATCGAACCGAGGTCTTCTGCATGACAGGCGAAGAGCCTAACCAATACACCACAGCGCCGGTGCGAGAGCTTTGGGTTGTCCTAGACACATGTACCAAAAAGTGTTTGCAGGGGCGAAGGACGCTCCCTGAGTAAGAGTAAGCACAAATATAAATATAGGTAAAAATTAGCTATTTTAAGAAAAACCTGGAAATGGCTCATAGAGAAAATGAGATAGATTTTTCAGGCAGTCAAAAAGATGGAACAAGTTTTGCTTTTTTGCTTGTATGAACGCTACGCCGTGGTTTGGGCCCAACACTCACCAATCAAGGGATAGCCGGCTTCTGAGGCTACTTTGAAGCTTCACAAACTCCTGGAATCCAGGTATGATTAAACCCGGAGTGTACTGATAACCCAGTTTTACTTCAGCTTCGTGTTGTGCTAATTTTTTTCAATAAATTCATGTATTTTAAATATGTTGTGTCAGCGTTTTCTTTTTTTGTTTGCATGTGTGTGTGCTTGTGTGTGTGTGTATGTGTGTGTGTGTGTGTGTGTGTGTGTGTGTGTGTGTGTGTGTGTGTGTGTGTGTGTGTGTG
>JAUKPP010244428.1:0-14235 GCA_032273245.1 Phyllaplysia taylori | reverse complement strand
CTGACACTGTGGCGAAAGAGATTTGATCATAGCAGATGTTACTGACACTGTGGCGAAAGAGATTTGATCATAGCAGATGTTACTGACACTGTGGCGAAAGAGATTTGATCATAGCAGACGTTACTGACACTGTGCCTCTTTGTTTTCTCTTGCAAGGTTCTGGCAACATCATTTGACCACCAGCTGGGTGGCCGTGACCTTGATGAGCTGCTGGCAAACCACATGACAGAGGAATTCAAAAAGAAGTATAAGGTAGACGCCAAGTCAAAGCCAAAAGCTTACATCCGCCTGACTCAGGAGTGCGAAAAGTTGAAGAAGCTTATGAGCGCCAATGTTCAACCCATCCCAGTCAACATTGAGTGCTTCATAGATGACAAAGATGTCACAGCCTCATTAACCAGGTCAGAGAATGTTACTTTATGAACAGATGCCAAAACCTTCAAGAGTTCTCCTATCCCCCCACCACTTAGCTGACTGTTAAAGCATTGTAGAAAACTCTGGAATAAGCCTTTATCATTTTTTCTTTGTTTTACAGTCAAATATCTTGTGACATATGTGTCCATTCTTGAATGGTGTTTTAGTTCTCATCTTGAATCATGTCTGGTTGGGTGTTCGTTGGAAGTCATTGTGAAGTGTGGGCATGTGGTTTTGTGATTTGCGATTAATTGCAAATAAACAGGTTTTATTGTGAATCTTGTGATTCTTAAAAAACTAACTTGTAATTCATGAAAGAATCATGGCTTGTTGAACGGTAAAACCTTCATTTTATTGGACCGAAAAGTAAGTCTTCCTCTACATTTTTCACAGGGCCACATTTGAGGAAATGGCAGCTCCTTTCTTTGAGAGAATTGAGAACACTTTGCAGGCTGTTCTGGATGGTGCCAGTAAGTTTGTGGCTGCAAAGAGTGTTGAGCTGTTCCTTTTCATCATGCTCTACCATTTCTAGTCTGTAGGGTTAAGTTGTGCAGAGAATAGTACTTTATGAAGTCATCAGTTCCATTCTCTTCCCACTGCTTATCTTATTGTAAAAGCATTGTAGAAAACTCAGGACTGAGTCCAGTATTGAACAAGATAGGGGAAAACTTTGTGATGACAAAGAATATATTGGTTATTAGTAATATTAGACTTAGCTATCACTTTATGGAGCTTTTTTGCTATTATGTAATAATATTTTGTATTCATACCATTACATAAGAACATAAGAATTGATTTGTCTTAAATTTGTTAGGATTGTCTTGATTAAACAGTAGTTACCCTGAAATGTTCTTTTTGGCATATCATTAATTCTTCAAACTTTTCAGAATTGACTTCTGGTAGATTTATCAGAACTATCTCAATTAAGGTATAGATCTATTGAAATGTTCTTCCTGGAGTGTCATGAACTTCTTCAAATTTGTCAGAGCTGAAGCCTGCTGACATTCACTCTGTGGAAATTGTTGGCGGATCCTCCAGAATCCCTGCCTTCAAGCAGTTGGTGCAGAAAGTGTTCAGCAAGGAGCCCAGCACAACGCTCAATGCTGATGAGGCTGTAGCCAGAGGATGTGCCCTGCAGGTGAACAGTTTGTTGTCAAGTTCTATATTGCCGGGAGTTTTACTCTTTTTTTTTCTTTTAGTTGTGAACCTAGGTCTGTTTTGTAATCTATGTTTTAGGTATCATGTAGAGGGCGGGACTTCAATCAACATGTTGGACAAGAATCTTGTCTCTCCACTAGGATGTTGTGTCCCTCTCAGCACTGGTTGGCCCCAATAGGCACGATTAGCCCTTCTCAAATATGATTTTATAGTCTTACAAGAGGCCTAATAACAAAACCAAAGTAAATCTTTTGTTTTGAAGTCCTTTTGGTCATGGAAAGTTCACTGTAATTGCATTGACGTTATTATTTCACTAGAGTAAATAAGTGTCTCTCTAAGGCTTATGTTCTTCCTAGTATTGATATGTGACCCTTTTGTTCCAATCTCCAGTGTGCCATCTTATCACCAACATTCCGTGTCCGAGACTTCAGCATCACAGACTGCCAGCCCTACCCAGTCACGTTGTTCTGGCAGCCACAGAGTCAGATGGATGAGGACAGGTAAGGGGGCGACATCTGTGAACAAGGCATTAGTTCTGACTAGAGTTGATTGTTTTATGTTTCTTACAGCATGGTTTTGCTTTTATTTTTAGAGAGCAGAATGCCAGTGTCTGTGGTCTAATGGTTTGGCTCTTTGCCTATCATGATCCGAGTTCAATCCCACGTGTGGACGAAAATCTATGTTTTTCTGCTGGGATTCATCCCTCTCTGCCCAAGTTGACCCTGACAAGCAGGAGCAAAGTAACCTGTCTCTTAAATGACAGTGATACAAGGGTCACGGACCTGGCAACCAAATCAAACAAGAGAACAGTGTATTGCAAATAGTAAAGAAAAGAGAAACGTGATATTATAACTCTAATGCGCTTGTTGATGTTTGTAGTTATCACATATCGGCATGTGTTTTGCATAGATGATGCATACATTTTCCTTTGTAATGATAAAACATCTCTTATCTTCTCTTGTTTCCTGCTGTATCACATGGATTTATTGACAATAGCACAAATGGAAAATCAATATACTCCATTTTTAGTTTATATTACGTTTACCTCTGTTCCCTTAGTCACTTTATTTTTTTCCTTGTGTTTCAGCTCGCTGGAGGTGTTCTCCCGTTTCCATGCTGCCCCTTTCTCAAAAATGCTCACATTTTACCGCAAGGAGCCATTCACTCTGGCTGCATCGTACTCCAATGTGAATGATATACCATATCCCACAGTTGATATAGGTAAGCTTAAAGTAATGTTGCTGGGGCGAATCATATTAAGATGGGCATGCATTTTTAAGAATATGAAAAACCCAGCTCATGCTGGTTGAAATAACCAGGGATGCCCATTTCACTGGTTAAAACTGAAACTCCAGCTTTTTTGTGCACATAAAAAAAAACATGTTGTGCTGGTGACATGATGTTGGACATTTAATTTGTAGATCGGCATTTACTTTGAATAGTAGATCATGAGAAACATGTCCTGTTCAGATTTCTTTTTTGTCTTTAACCTTGAGGGCATCCCAGATCAACAAACACCTGTATGTTCTCCATGTCAAGAGGATATGTTAAGAATACTTTGTTAAATTTTGAGCTGTCTGTATCTAAAATTGTACCGCCAAATTGCAAATATGGATTTAGTCTTGAATGGAAGGAACGTGTTATGATTGAAGAATATTTGTGTGGCCTATTATTTGCACAGACCATGAGTAAGGAAGGCGTCTTTTTTTTAAAGGGGTCTTAAATACTTATCCAACTAAGTTTTTAATTGCTGCATGTATTGGTGTAGTATTGATACTTAAGTTGGGAAATGAAAATCTACATGACTGCACAATTCTCAAAATCATCAGTTGTCAGGGACAAGTGTACTTCCTCGGAACTGATTTTTATCTGTATAAGATTATTTCAAATTTCAGCATTCCACCAAACATGGTTGAATTGCGAAAGGATTGAATTTTCATATGAGACTAAATCCTTTGAAGAATTATTTTTTAATTTTCTTTTTTTTTAACTCATCATTTTCAACCCTGAAGTCTCCTGAAAAATTGCTTAAATTTCAATCCATCTGTTTTTACTTTGCAGGTTCTTTCAAAGTCAATGACATTGTAGCCCAAGCCAACGGAGAGTGTTCCAAGGTGAAGGTGAAAGTGAGGGTGGACAGTCATGGTGTGTTCAGGGTGATATCGGCCAGCATGTACGAGAAGCTTGAGGGTGGAGAAGAAGAGGAGGCCAAGGATGGCATGGAGGTAGATGGAGGAGATGCCCAGAAGAAAGAAGCCAACAACGGTGAAGATTCCCAGGTGAATGGTGATCAAGTGAGTCTTGATAAAAGGTTTTCCACGCAGGTGGTTGGCGTGTGCTCTGGTTTGCTTGTTCTACTTCCTTCCATATGCTACTGTTATCCTTTTCTTCCCTCTGGTACTGAAATGACCTTACAGTTTCAATAGTGCCTTAATGCTGTAACGTAAGAACATTACGCATGATTTGCTTAAATGAAGCAAAAAGGATGTTTGTAGAGTTACTCCACCGCTAAACTGAAGTCAATTTTACAATATGTACACCGGTGCTTGGGAAGATGGCACAATGCTGGTTCACAAAGGGGAATATAAATAAACTGGGAGAGGGGGGGGGGGTTACTTTCTTTTGCACCAGAACAGAGCAGTATCAAATGAAGCATTGCTGTGTTAATCCTAAGTCGAAGTCAATCAAATTTAATTACACATGCTATTGATATTCAATCGTGAGGCTTTGTATATTTTAAGTTGAAGCAGCATTATTGACCTGATTGCTAATGGTTTTTTTTTTTTTTTTTTGCCAGACTCAATCCGAGATGGAGCAGTCAGGTGGTAGTGACCAACCAGGTACAGAGGAGAGCAGCAGTGGGGAGCAGCAGAATTCACAGGAGAAATCTGGAGATGGGAACACTCAGGTGGGTGTATTATTGTTAGCCTGTTGGAAATGCATGACTTTACGGGCATCTGTGGTGTGATGGTGAGGCTCTTTGCCTGTCAGGCAGAGGATGGTAGTTTGATCCTCAGGTTGGTTGAACATTCTGTATCTCTGCGGGGGTGCTGTGTCCCACTCTGTAAGGTTTGCCTTCGCAGACAGAATTGAAGTAGCCTGATTCTTAATTTACCTGAAAATGTTACACGAGGCAAAAAAACAAAACCTAATATATTATATCAAAGACTTTTTTAAACATAATTTGTGTTATTTCAATGTCTAATTGTAAGAACCGGTGCCTGTGATGTAATGGTAAGCTCTTCACACATTTCATGGAAGACTCGAATTCAATCCAACTTGTGGGTGATCTGCCTTTCCCTGTTGGGATTCATCCCTCTCAACCCGGTTTGGTTCTGACAGGCAGGGTTGAAGTATTGAAGTAGCCCATCTCTAAACTGACCTTACACTGTTCAAGGAATGTAGAACTAGAAACTAAACTAAATAAGATTGAAAAGAGAACACTGTGCAAATGGTTTCTTGTCAAACTCTTGAATACAGTTATGTTTTACGGGGTTAATTTTGTAGCTTATGCGTCCTGAAAAAGTTATTATAGACGTTTCTCTTTGTTTCTATAGTACCCAGTGCAAGATAAATTTATTCACACATTTGCAATCGGATGAGCATTTTTGCTTTCTATTTTGCATTGAAATTATAATTTTCTCTTATCTATGTATGCAGGATGACAAGAAAGCGTCCAAAAAGACGAAAAAGACAGTGAAAACAATTGACCTTCGTGTGGAGTCCACAGTGCATCAGTTGTCGAAAGGAGACTTGAACAGTTTGACGGAGAGAGAAGTAATAGCTACTGTTTGAGAGATAACAACATTTAGGATAACAAGTATAGAACTTGTCTTCATATGGGCGTCCCTTTTTCTTCACCTCTTAGTAACTATCTTTTTCTTTTTTCTGTTTACCTTTCTTTCATCATCATCTTTTCACAAATAAATTTCTTTACCATTACTCTCTGTTAAGCGTAGGCTTCCTTGCACTTTCCCCCACAGACCTATCAATGTGTCCCAAAATCTGTTTAAATCTGCTCAGAAAAAAAAAACGATGGGAAAAAAAATGATGAAAAAAACCATTAAAATCCATTAAATCGGATAAAAACAGCAAAAAAAGACAACAACAGAGGGGTGAAAAAAAAAGAGACAAAGTCGAAAATCGAAGTCCTAACGCCCGGGTGGCAGAAATGACTACAAATACCTAGTCACTACCACTTCTCTACAGAGGACACTGATAGCAAGGGGGAAATTAATAAGCACTGTAGGTTTTCACACCAAGTTTCGTTCAGTAGCTGCGTCTCTTTGTGCAAAAGTACGTCAAGGTCAGGGAGATGTTTGTTGTATTTCCCCATTGTGTAAAGTGACTAAATTTAAAAAAATTAGATTCCTGGATGGTTTGACCCTAAAATTATCAGATTATGATGCAGTGCATTGGAATGATGCATTACCCTACCTAGAAAAATAAATTGGTAATTTTTTAACCATGATCCACATCTGTAGCGCTTGACAAAAAAAAAGAACCTGAAAACGAAATAATCATCCCCCAAGGGTTTATCTTTACTTTAAGAAAGGATGTGCAGAAAATTTCTACTGTAGTGAAATTTCAGGCTGAAGAGATCTAACTCTGATGGCTGCTTGATTTAGAACATAAAATTGGAATGAAAATTTTGTTGATTTTGTTTGAAGTTGATCGCTTAAAAGAATTGAAAATGAAATCCATGTCCAGCGATATTGTATTCTTATATTACTCTTCAAATCGGTCAATATTTTCTTTTATGCATAGTACCATATATGAATATAGTGATCCACTTAACACCTCCTACTGATAATTTCCCAATTTTCTTGCTTTTCAGAATCAAATGGTGATGCAAGATAAAATGGAGAAAGAGCGTGCAGATTCAAAGAATACAGTGGAGGAATATGTGTATGAAATGAGGGACAAATTGTACAGTACTTATGAGAATTACATTACAGAAGATGTGAGTAGACTTACTTATTTTACTGTTAAATTAATTAATTTTTTTTGTTGAACTGTGACAAGTCCTTAGATTTTTGTGTGTGTATGAGAAGCGCTTCATGACGGAGAATGATGATTAGTTAAAACTGTCAGAACCATTCACACTTGTAGTCTCGTCTTTATTGATAGTTAAAAGATTTTAACATTTATGTTGCTAGTTTCAAACAAACACAATAGGACATTTCAAAGAAAATATTGTAAAAAATTAAGTAGAAATAAAAAGGAGTGATACATAAAGTGAGTAATTGATATCTTCATACTTTTTTTTATTCAGTATAACATAACATTGGCATTACATACTATCTATCATACAAAGCATTTGTATACCTGCAAGATAGTGAGGCTGAAAGTTTGTGGGAATATAGCGCAAGTAGGCCTATTTGCCATACTTTAGTATGCGGTGTGCAATGTCTTGGAAACAACTGGGTGTATTGCTGCATTGAACTGGGTGGAGAAATTTGAGAAAAATTATCAACTTCTAAAATACCGATTAAGTGTGATACAAAGGATGTCGATAACAATGTGGTTTCTAATTTCTATTTACATGTATTCATTGATCAAATTGACGTGGTCTGGATATAACCACTTGTAGATACATGTGTGATTTTAATGTTTTTCTATCCTCAGGATCGTGCTCAGTTCTCTGTGAAGTTGGAAGACACTGAGAACTGGCTGTATGAAGAAGGAGAAGATCAGAACAAGCAAGTCTACATTGACAAGCTGGCAGAACTGAAGGTAACTGTTTTATTACTTTTTCCTCAGAACTTTGAATTGGAAGAATCATCCGATCTCTTTAGATGGCAATATGACTTATGATTTGATTATAGTAGACAATAATGAAGTAGCCCGTCTCGTAAATGACATAAGTGTTGCAAGGGCTGTAAAACTAGAAACCGGACCAAACCAAATCACTCTTATCTCCTGTTGGACACCGGTGTGTTTTCTGCCGTAAGACTTCTAGAAAACAAACAGACACTTCAATGATAATAGTCTCTGCATGGTAGATCTTGCATTAATGTATGTTTTTTGTTTCTGCAGCAAACTGGACAGCCTGTGGCAGACAGGTACAGGGAAGCCCAGGAGTGGCCAGCGGCCCGGGACGATATGGGCTCCTCCATACAGAACGTGCGCAAGTTCCTTGATCAGTGGGCACAGAAGGTTAGTATTTGTTGGGACAGATTATGTGTGTTTTGCAGACCTGCTAACCTGTAAGCTATTGCTTATTCAAATACGCATCTTTTGATTTGCTGGTAAGCATGATCACCATTGCTCAAAACCTGCTGTTGAGCCCTACTCAGATCGAAAAACTTGTCCCAAGTCTCTACCTCTCCTTGTGGAAGGCCTTGAATTTGCCGTGTTGCCTGATTCTGTATAATTCGAGTACTCATTGTGAGTTGAGGATACGCAAGCAATTGCTGATACCTCTTGTTATTCTTCATCAAGTATTGAAATCCAAAATTAATTAACATTCAATGATAAAATTTTGTTTGAGTTCAGGCCTTTGTTGTTTTTTACTGCTGAAATCCCAGTGAGTTCTGTGTGGTTTTTTTTTACTTTGTTGGCTCCCAGAATTTACACAATGTCGCAAAATAAGCAAAGTGAATTTGGGGACTGTTTAATTGGTTAGTGTTAGTAAGTTTTAAAATGTTGGGACTGGGTTTAACATCGCAATAGGAGAATGTATTCAAGTTTATTAAAATGGCAATCTTTGTGTGTATAAATAAATTGTACATCAAATGTATTATGCGCTTGATCTGGGTTAATTTTTTGGTCTCTTTTCTCTCCCAACTTTCTAGCTTTTGAAAATTGAAATCACTGCCTTGATTGTGCCACATTTAAAATCTTTCACCCATTCAGCTTAATCCCATGAGCACACAGGCCAAGGCACATAGATAAGAAACATCTTGAATGGGCTAATTTTCTTTATGTTTTTGGTCATTGTGCTTTCAGGATGAGAAGTTCAACCACATAGAAAAAGCCGATGTGGACAAGGTGGAAAAGATCCTGACAGAAAAATCCAACTGGTTTGGTCACCGCATGACCCAGATGGCACAGTTGAAGCCCCATGAGAACCCCATTGTGCTGGCCTCTCAAGTCCGGTCAGAGAAACAGGTGAAGAGAGGAATGAATATCAAGGATTTTGCTTCTTTAGTTGTCTTACATCGTTCAGGCTTATTTTTTAGATTTTAACATCGTGAATTGCGGTGATTATCATTTGTAGGTGTTTAAGGGGTGCCCTGATGTGTGTCACTGTTTTCCTAGTGTCAATAGTGCTGTAAAATTGTAATCAAACAAACAGATTTTTCATCATCATCTTTATTAGGCATCTCAGCATCTATTTCCCCTTTCCCAATAAAAACAAGAAGCCACTGAGCACAGGAAATACTGAAATCGATACTAGATGAAATCGCATTGTACTATTTGTGCAGAGTTTTCAGAACCTTTTTTTTTTTTTTTTGTCTCTCATATAATATGCTTCATCAGATGTGTATGACATGTTTATAAAATTACGACGATGGTATAATTGTTGTCAGGCTTTGGGGAGGAGAGGGGGGTGGTGTTAGTTGTTAAGTGATTGCTTTCAGAGCCAACGACTTAAAAAAAGAGTGTTGTTTAGTTAAAGCTCTATCTTTCAACTTGGCGTGACGACTGGAGGGATATAAGTGTAAGTACAGATCTCGTTATTGGTTTCTTTCTTAGTAGAGATCTTTTGAGGTACAGATGGGTCCATCCTTAAGAATATTGTTATTGAATTTGAATAAGTTAGTTTGTGCGAAAAGATCAGAGAAGCTGCCACAGTTTTAAAGAAAGAGTTGAAAATATGTTGTAGTGTTTATTACAGTATTAGTAGCTTGCTCCTTCCTCCTATGTTAACCCAATGTTTTTTGGTGTGAACCCATTCCAGCTTTTGGAGAACACATGTCTTCCCATCATCAACAAGCCGAAGCCAAAAGTTGACCCACCGAAGGAGGAGAAGAAAGAGGCGGCGGCAAACCCAGATGGAGATCAGAACAACAGTTCAAAGGCTCAGGCTGCACCGGATGCCCCTAAAGAGCCAGAGGAAGAGATGGATATAGATTGATCGGTAGACGGCTAGAACTAGGGGTCAGGGAGGGAGTTGGACATAAAATTATGTAATAGCTAAATTATTGAGCTCTTCTGTCATTTTGTATTTTGGGCTTGATTTTGAATGTTTTCCTTTGCGATGATTTTTTTGTTTTTAATGATTGTCTTTTTTTTTTCTGCTCTATTGCAAGTCATTATTTTATTTCTCTGGACATCGTGCTGATTGTATGAATGATATCTGATGTCTGGAGAAACAGTAATTAATCTTACATGCTAGTCTCTGGGAGTATAGAAGGAACTCCTGGTGGTATTTACATTTGTTTTTCAGTTAAGTATAAAACGGCTTCAGATTCTTGAAGGCACTTTTGTTGAACAAAAATAGATAAAGTGGGTTTGGCGGTTTATTTGAGATACTTGGGTAAAAGTTTTAATTCGTAAATTGACAGAAGACGAACATATTTGATAGGTATTATGCAGTTTATTTTTTTAAGTGCATTTTAAGTAAAAGAGAAAAAAAATGTTATGCAGGTATTTTTGACTTTTTCAGTCTGCCAATCATGTGAAGTAGCCTCCTATGAAGGTCTCAGCTAATCATATATTTGTTTATAATGGATTTTTTTTTTAATGTGTTGATGTGTATGAATAGATTATGAAATCATTGTAAGTCCCATCCAAGCTGGTAATGATACCATGGTGGATGAGCATGTGGACTCTGCAGGATTGCAAGACTTGGGAGGGTCCTTTAAGTTGTGAGTTGATTTCCTGCATCTATGTTTGATCATGAGGAAAAGCCAAGAAAAACATCATCCTGTATATGCGCTAATTTTTGTGTCGTCATTCATATTTTTTGTTTGAATTAAATTATGTATGCTCTTTTGTTAGGGTGAACTTCAAAGTTCTTTTGGATTTATGTCCTGTGGTTTTTGCAGTACAGGCAATGTTTGTGTTTCATGACACAGGGAAAAAGAGTTCAGGAAAAAGGAACGGAATTTTTAAAAAGGATTTCCTGAAACGTGAACTGTTTCATCACATTTAGGACGCTAATGAGCAAATTGTAAGAAGAGTCAACCCTCTGATTCCTTTGGGTTTTTTAAGGAGAAATTTGTCAGTCGTTTATTTGTTTATGGCATGTACTTCATTTGAGTTACCCCATATCACATAAGGACTTGAAGTATTTATATTTTACAATGACAAAATGTTATCAGCTGCCAGGGTATGGGCTTTGTATTGGCTTTTAAGGCAAGGCAGTATATTGTGGCAGAGGGATATTTACCCATTGATACCAAAAAAAATAGTGTGCTGGTGATGCAGTTATAATATTATATAGTGGAACATACTATTCTATAGTTGTGTCCTTTCACTTTTCCCTCTTCATTCTAAAGGGATGTGCCTGCCTTCCTTGTTTTCAACTTTCAGTGATATGTTGCTTAAAAAAATGACTCGAATAACAGTATGGAATTATGTTGTGTTTCTTTGAAGGGAGGGGGTGTTGCTTGTGGGGTATCATTTAATACCTAAATTAGTCAAGAGGTGTCATATTTTATTTTAAAAAAACTTTTGTTACGGAGGGGATTGGGTTGGAATTGTAAGTAGACAATTGATGTTGTAAAGTCCTATCTCATTTTCTGTTCTTTGTGTGCATGTTAAGCCCATTCTTCTGATGGCTGAGATTAAATGATACTAAGGATCATATTTGATCCTGATTGCTAATGAACACGTCAGCTTGTACTTTTAATCTGTCACAAATCTCCTTGCAAGCAATCTTTTCATAATTGTGGCGACACTGTATATTTTGTGTAAGATCTTGTCTGGTTTTCATTCAGGGAATAGCCACTACAAGGCTGCCACTTTATTCTGGAAAAGGAGAAAAGCAAAATACTGGGTATTCTTGTGACGGAAGAAAGGGCTTATTTGTTGTACATTATAATTGTAATACAAATAACCACAAAGCCCCTTACCCTCTCTGCTTCTATGCATTCTTTTATATATCCAGTGTTGAGGGATAAAAGTGATGAGTTGATACAAATCAGAGGCTTAGTAATAACAGTAAACCAAGTAAAGGTTCTAACTCCAAATCTGTGCTGTGGTGTGTGTTCTCTTCTCTTTGCACTTCACTTGCAAGGGAAAGCAGCAATTTTTTGCTTTATGTGTGAAACTACAGGTCTTGTGCTTTTGATTTCAGGAAGACTTTCCGTCTTGGTTTCTATGTTTGTTTGTAGATCTGCGCCTAGGATGTAGTTCTGGAGCAGTATGAAGTCTATTAATATCGGACATTTTGCTGGCCCTTGTATCAAGTCTTCACACCCACACCGTTTTCCCCATTCACTTCTGATGTTGGCCTCACAGTCACAGCTCTTCCGTCAGTTCAGTCCCTCACTTATAAGACTTTTTTCTGCCCTCATCCCGTTTCTTACTGTATTTGATCTGTAACTGGCATTTCTCATCAGTTGCGTCACATTTATTACCTCGTCATATAAATAACAGGCTTCTCTTATCATCCCAATATACAGATTTCCCTTTTTCTTTGTTTCCTCCCTCCCCTGCTTTCCCTTTATGTCTCCGTTTCAATTTTACTTGGGTCTCAAATAAGATCCTTGAAGCTACCTGAATCCATAGCATTTTTACCACTCAACTGCCTTGGTTGTTCTAGATTTACACATTGACTTTTTAGCTTGGCCTTTTACTGCAAACTATTTGGTTTTGCACAATCAGCTGAGTGGAAACTTGAAAGCATAGGGAGTAGTGAGGAATCTTTTATGTGTCAACTTTTTGTTTATGGCCGTCTCTTTGATAATGGCCTTTCAATGTAGAGAGGAATGAAGGAAGTTGGTTTTGTTAGAGGTACTGGGGAAATGAGGAGTTAGAAAATTACACTTTCCTTTGTCTTTTGTAGATTGATAATGTATGTGAAATATCCAATCTTTTGACAAGCTTTATTTCACACTCAATTTTGAACATTAGTGTTAGCTTTTACACAGCAGTTGTATTACAATTCGTTCGAATGCATTATGTTCTACAAAATAAATAAGAAAAAAAATCATGTGTCCAATAGTTCTTAATCTTATCAGTGATTATGCTTTTGCTTTCAAGAAGATTTTTGAAATTTTTTAAGTATTGTGCTGATTCTTCTGTTCTGTCTAGATAAGTTTCTTTTATTTGTGCTGCATTGTTAAAGTAATTCTTGTTTCTACATTGTCCATTAACTTGTTGCAATTTCATTTTGACAATGAAAAGAGAGTAGACACAACTTTTGTTGGTTCTGATGGTCTTATAGTTGAACAACTCCTTTCATGGGTATCAACTTTGTTTTCTAGCCTGTTTGCATTTCATGATTAAAATCAGGACACAATGAAAAAAAACCCAAGCGTATCCAAGAGTGTCTTTTGTGTTTCATATTTTTAGTCTATAATAGAAATGATAATGGATTGCATGTATGGGCTGTGGTGTAATGGTTAGGCTCTTCGCCTTGCATGGGGAATCGCGGACGATCTGGGTTTTTTTTCTGCTGGGATTTTTCCCTCTCAGCCCGGGTT
This sequence comes from Phyllaplysia taylori, assembly GCA_032273245.1. Taxonomy (NCBI): domain Eukaryota; kingdom Metazoa; phylum Mollusca; class Gastropoda; order Aplysiida; family Aplysiidae; genus Phyllaplysia; species Phyllaplysia taylori. Next base: position 1,063 of record JAUKPP010244428.1, on the reverse strand, counting down.
GGCCCTGACAGACAGGGTCGAAGTAGCCCGTCTCTTAAATGACCTTACAGTGTTGCAGGGGACGTAAAACTGGTAACCAAACCAAACTCTATGCGCTTTGCGATCTACAGTAGAACTCGCGTATTTCGACATTGCTTGGGACTATTGAAATCTCATGTTGAGTAAAGAGAAAGTCAACGTAAGGAATGTCAATGTAGTGAAAAGAAAAAGTTGGAAATTCCAAATCACGTCGTTTACAGACATCGAGATATGCAGATTCTACTGTATTATTACCCAGGCAGACCTAAGTCATTCAGAAACCTCAACTTCCTTGAAAGCATACAGCGCAAGCTGTCATTGTACAAGCGCCCAAAGACATGCTGACAAAGTCTGTCGCTGTCTATAGCCGGGTACCCATTCACCCCTAGGTGAAGAGAAAAATTTGTTAAGTGCCTTTTCCAAGGACAGAACGTCGGGCCCAAGCCTGTATTTGAACCTGCAACCTCACAATTATTACGAGTCCGACAGCCTAACCATTAGACTACCGAACTACAAGGTTCCTCCGAGGGTTTAACCTGAATTCAGGACATTTCATTTAACGTTGGGGAACAAATTTCTGAGAACTTGCCTAATTTCTAAACCTTGCAAGTACAGTTAAACATGCCCATTACAATGTTTCAAGATCGCAAAGAAAAGGGGCCATTGTTTGCAGGTGACCATTATGGTAAGGGCTCAAATCTTCTTGCGACAAAGCTACAATTTCAAAACTACTTTCAAGTAACTTTTGCACATTACACATGTACTGAATCGTCTCAAACCACATTTTTGTACTGTACACTCCCATTCCCATCAAACCTATGGTGTATTGGTTACGCTCTTTGCCTTTCACATGGAAGAGTTCGATCCCACATGCGAACCCCGTCCTATAAAAAATGGACGTAAAATCGAAGGTCCTGCCTCTTAAATGATGTTGAAAGGGGCGTTTAACTGATACGGCAGAGCGTCCACTGACCTGTTTTGTCAGTTGCAGGCCAGGCTCATATGTATATATTATATATACATGTAGATGAGCCTGGCCTGCAAC
>JAUKPP010244406.1:1588-13356 GCA_032273245.1 Phyllaplysia taylori | reverse complement strand
GTGTGTGTGTGTGTGTGTGTGTGTGTGTGTGTGTGTGTGTGTGTGTGTGTGTGTGTGTGTGTGTGTGTATGCAAGAAAGAGAGAGGGTGCGTGTGTGTAGGGGGGAGGGACGCCGATATTGCACTGGGAGCATCCAGAGAGAGAAAGAGAGAAAACGAGAGGGGAGAAAGAGAGAGAGAGAGAGAGAGAGAGAGAGTGAGAGAGTGAGAGAGAGAGAGTGAGAGAGAGAGAGTCAGTGGCAAGTAGGTAGCCTACATGTAGTTGAAAGAGAAACCAGCGCTGTGGTGTGGAGGTTTTAGCCTCTTGACGTGTCATGCAGGAGTCCCGAGTTGATCCCCAGTGTGGTGTAGAGGTTTTAGCCTCTTCACGTGTCATGCAGGAGTCTCGAGTTCGATCCCCAGTGTGGTGTAATGGATTTAGCCTCTTCGCCTGTCATGCAGAAGACTCGATCTCGATCCTAAGCGCGACGATCTGCGTTTTGTATTTTCTTCCGGGATTTTCCCTCTCGGCCCGGATTGGCCCTGACAGACAGGATCGAAGTAGCCGGTCTCTTAAATGACCTTACAGCAGGCGCGAAGTGTGCATATATATATGCACATCAAGCCGTGCGTGCCCCGTCTTTTTCGCCTTCTTGTTTAAAATCCGTCAAATTCATCGTTGGTTTATTTTTTCATTGACTTTCTCTATCGTATCTTGTACTTCCCCAAAATACACCGAACAAAAACAAGTAATCGTCATTTTACGAGTCTCAATTTATTGCGTCGTCAGCAAAACGGTCTCCTTTCGCAACAACAGACCCGTCAAGCAACAGCGCTCGGAGCGAAAGGGCCTTGATAAGACAAATTCCAAAAAGAAAGTAAAAAACACTGATAAATCTCTAAGTAATCATTGGGATTGTATCGTTATGGATTGCTACGCAGAGTAGGCAAATCGCGATACCGACCTCATGAAATATATAGTTGTTCGTGCTCTCATGTAGACTGTATCGATACCTTTATCCCCAAGTATCAAGTCTTTAGTGCCAAAGAACAATGTCTCTTCCTCCTCGCGCGCTCCATTTTCCCTGCCGCCGCTAAATTTCCTTGGAGTGAGGCACTCTGTCATAACATTGACGTTGTACCCTCTTTGATTGCAGTGGTTTGGCTAGAGAGCCTTCGGTGCTTTGAAACGCGTGAAACCTATTGTTGCTAGGCAATAAGCGCTGAGCCAAACAAAACATGTGGTGAAGTTAAGAGAGAAGTCTGAGCTCACAGCAGGACTGTCAAAAGACGTCGCAATTTGTGAGGAAATTTAATTCGTTCACTGCCCTGAAAAAAAAGGACCAACCTCATCTCTACAAACAGTAGACACTCTAAGACACACACTTGTTTTGCTTGAACTTTAATGCATTTTTTAAAACGTACACTTCAATAGCCATGCATTATCCTACCATCAATTTTGCTTGCTCTTAGTCACAGGGCAGACAACGCCCCTGCCTTACACTGTTGCAAGAGATGGAAAACCGGTAAGCAAAATTAAACCAGTCACATAATTTTCTTTCTTTTTTTAAACGAGCAAATCTTTTACAAATTCTTATAGAAAGATAATTTATGAGAAATTTTGGATGCATTCTACAATCTTAGACAAATAAAGAGAGTAAAAACATTTTGGCCGTACCAAGCATAAAAACAAAGCTTACAAATGTCTAAAATCGCTTGGTGAACTAGAGAATGAATAGAAAAATTGGTTAACTAACTTAACTACAGAATACAAATAATTCATGTAATAATACTATAGACCGACGTCTGGTTATTTATCATTAAAAAAAAGCCACTTACCAAATCTATACCTAATGCATTACACAGCAAAGTGTTGGTTCTAATCCTACATAACGTCTACAGCGCAATTATAAACTTCACCACGGATCAGCGCCATTATGTTCCGACATGGGATAACAGTTTACAAAATAAATAATACAGAACGTTTTCTTGCACAAATATTTGTTATTTCACTTGGTCAGAATTGATATTAACCATTCTGTGGTCGTGCGTGTGCACTTTTCTTATGGGTTTTTTTGCATCATGGGAAGTAGAATGATACAATGCCATTTGAGTGAGTTGGCCGATACGACTGTCACAGATGTCTTTACATTGAGATGAAAATGGGCAATAAGTAGTAGTAGTAGTAGTAGTAGTACCATTACTATTATTATCATTGGTATTATTATATTATTATCTTTATTATCGTTATCATTATAATTATCATTATTATTATTACCTATTTTATTATTACCTGTATTATTATTATCATTATTATTATTATTACTATATTATTATTACTATTATTATTATTGTTATTACTATTATTATTACTATTTTTTATTATTGTTTGTTTGGTTAGAGTTTTTAGGGCCCCATACACTCTATAAGGTCATTTCGGAGCCCAGAACCATTCCAAAATATTTTTGGGTAGGGATTTATTTTGAATCTTGCCCGGGCGACGGCCTAGGCTAATAGGCCTACTCTTTTCGATTTTCAACTACCAAGGGATCTTTAACGTGCACAACGTACACACGGGGCCTCTGAGGTTTTTCGTCCTTATCCAAGAAGACTAGGTATTTTGATCTTACCTACCCTAAGATCAGGGATGTGGTTGAAAGAGAAGGAGAAGACAAGGAAGAAGAGAAGAGAAGCAAGGCAGGCGACAAGAGTAGCAGGAATACAGAGAAGACAAAGGAGAGAGTGAGAGAAAGAGTCAGAAAATTGATTGAAAGAGTAGACAAGGCATTGATAGAGAAGAAGAAGGGGAAGAGGAGGAAGAAAAAAAATTATTGGGGATAACATGCCGGCACCGTCCCGGAATCGAACCCACGACCATTGGCATGAGAGGCAGACATAAATAACCTCTAGACCACGAGAGCCCCCATTATTATTATTATAACAGTGATCTACACCCAAGATCCCTTAAGGTCTTACAGTTTTAAGAAAACAGATTTTGTTCTATATAAAAGTCACTCCTAAAGTCCCGCCATGAAAGGACTAAGTTGCCGAAGGTCCCGCATTTCTGGAAATATTTTACTAAACAGAAGAGACCCCATGTGTATTTAAGGGAGGTAATCCAATTGACTATCGTTAAATTCCTATTTACATAGTTACATCCCTTTAATTAGCTTTCCTTTGTCAATGCTTGTTGCATGTGGGTTGTGTGAGTAGTTTTTGTACTTTGTACTCACTCACTCATGTGTAATTTTGTACTCACCCACAGGAAGTATGAGTGACCATTGTAGAGTCTATAAGTAGATTCTGTTCTCCCAGTGCGACATTACGACAAGAAGGCACATGGCGGAGACCACGGTGGGAATTTTATTCTTTGTATTTTTGCTCTGACAGTAAATCATACCAGCATGAGGGAGGAAGTAGGTCTCTGAAGTCTGAAGGAAAAACAAAATGTTTATGGGACTGGAACAATTAATTGTTCAGGGGAAATAACTAAAACAATCAACGGATACTATTACATTTGTACAAGAGACTAGATAGAATTATTTCCCTTTAGTTGCACGACAGTGTAAGATTGTTAAGATCATGATGTAGGAAAATTATAATATTATGACTAATATGAATAATATGACTCTAGCAACCATGTGAGTGACCATGTGAGTGACCACATAGTTTTGGCCAGTTGACATTTTGAAGTCCCATAGCGAGGAGATGTCTCAGTCAGCCACCTGGCACTGAGGGATGCAACATGCGAGAAGTTTGAGAAGTGTTGTTAGGCTCTTTGCCTACCATGCGGAGGACCCAAGTTCAATCCCACATGTGGGCAAGCATCTTCATTTATCTGAGAATACTCAATCAAACAAATTGCCCCACGCAGGCCTCGAACTCATGTCCTGTGCGTGATAGGCGTAGCACCTAACCATTACACCACATACACCGGTCTGAGAGGGATGAGTCCCAGCAAAAAGATGCAAATACTTGTCCCCGCCCGGGAATCAAACTCAAGTCTTTCTGCATGACAGGCGAAGAGCCTGAATATTTCACCACAAACGCTTTGGAAGAAATTGGAAGACAGAGAAAAAACAACATGTAGAGACCTTTGTTTGCACTACGCTCTGCTCAAGACGCAGGACCGAAATTCTTTTCTCTACATCGACATGTCTCTTTTAGCTTTACACCCTTTGTAACACTGTAAGGTATTCTTAGAGGCAAGCTACTTTAACCCTGCCTGTCGGGGCCACCCGGGGTTGGGAGGAGGCACAGGGGGATAACCTCTCGGCACAGAGATGAAGATCCTCGTCTAATGTGGGGGTCAAACTCCTTTTTTGGCTTTAGCTTGGTTACCAGTTTTACATCCATTGCAACACTGTAAGGTCATTTACGAGACGGCTATTTCGAAACTGCCAGTCAGGGTCCACCAGGGTTGAGAGGGACAAATCTCAGCGGGAAGACACAGATGCTAGCCCGCATGTGGGATTGAACTCCAGTCTTCTGATTCATAGGCGAAAAGCGTAAACATTACATCAGAGGAAAACATTAACCTAAAGGAAAAACCACACCCAAGAGGAAACATGTTTATATGAAGTTAATTTTTATTTGTTATCGTGACTAGTAAACAAAAAGAAAATAGTCCTATCCTTGCATAATGATCAGTAAGTATAAACAATTGCCGAATAAACATTAACATCATTATCATAAAACACAGGCATATCATAATTACGTTGTATATGAATGGAATTTACATTCTATGGGCAACGTTCTCTTCACATCAACAACAATTGTTCTCCACATCGGTCAGAGGTCTAGGCTGTAGTGGCTGTGGTTATTCTGTCGTTTGAAGTTTTCAACCTCCCAAACCAAGGTGGGAAGACAACTTTGTTCTATTTCTCTCTATTAACCTAGTATCCAACATTTTTACGCATTTTGTAGGAAATTACAAAAAAACTTTCAGATTAAAAAATATCCCTAGTTAAAGGACATCATGTTGTAACATCACCATCTCTTTTATTTCGTCATGATTCACCAAAAACTGAGATAATGTATTAATAACCAAACCAAGGTGGGAAGACAACTTCAGTTGTTTTTCTTTCCATTAACTAATGACAATGATGTAGACGTGAAGACGCATACGACCATCTTAAAGAATGAAACAGACAAGTGTTGTGGTGAGCCTGGCAGGCAACGAGCCGCACAAACAAGAGTTGGATGCTTTCCCCTTGCTCATCGACAAACACACACACAGTAGGCCTACCATCAACCTCTCCTACACAGCCGGCTCCTGCAGCCCAAGTGATGACAAAAGTAAAAAACGACGCCAGACTGCAATTCCCATGAGCAAATTTGAAATGCAGCTGGGGGTTTTTTCTTTCATATTGAGCGATTCTATGAAGAAATATCTTTTAGATGAGGAAATTATTTTGTTTAGAATACTGACCAGGGTTCGTTTTGGCATATTTTTTAATATTCATGGACAAAAAGTCATTGAAGGTCAACGCTCGACCTTGAGAAGCCAGGGCATGTGTTTGATGTTTTTAAGATTTGAGACATTTTCATGTAGCAATAAACGGACATTTAGCACTTACTAGTGGAGTCGTCAATGCAGTAGATTTTGTTCATTAGCAAGTGCGTGCGTTGATCTCTTAGAATCTTTGAGCTATTTCACTTAAGACTTCATCAACACAAAGAAAAAAAACATCTTACTTAAAAAACAAAAACAAATCATAAACATTCTCCTCTGAGAGGAGGGAGAGAGGGAGGGAATGGATTATAGAGTAAGTAATTCTTCTCCTTGCGTACAAGAGAACATTTGTATTTTACATTCTTTTGCTCCAGCTGTACCAAGACAGTAGACTGTAGGATTTGTTCTAAACACAGAAATCTTTACCTTCACACAAATTCAACATTAATACAAAAAAGTCCTCACAAATTGTATAAGCATGCAAACATACTGTATCTGACACACACACAAACACACTGTTTCATATACACACACACAAACACACTGTATCATACACACACACAAACGCACTGTATCATACACACCGGCTGACACAGACGACTCACATACCAGTACAAAAATGCAAAGCACAAGTAACATGGCAGGTAAAAGCAATAGAGTGCATCTTGATTTAATAGTTATACACATAGTTTGCTCAATTTTTCTCTTCCGCATGAGAGATTTGTACAGAAGACTCAGAAGAAATATAGAGACCTGTATATACAAACAAGAAAACTTCGATTCACGTGTCGTTGTTCTGTAGAACAACATTGCTTTTGCAGTAATTATAGAATAGAACTCCTGGATAGTCATAGAGATACGTGTATATTCATAGAGATACGTGTATACAGCTTAAGTCACTTATTGAAATGTGAAATAACAAGAAGTTAACAAATGAGGTAAAACTCTGATGTATGAGCTGGAATGATCCGACATCAGAGCGTAATATGCTTCACCATGGACAACAGTCTCAACACAAACACATTCTACAACTGTTGACAAATAAAAATGAACAATAAAAGTCTTTTGGATACAGGAATGCAGTTTATCACAACCATCAAACATAAAACTGTCAATGTTTATAAAGGCACAGTGGGAACCTTGTAGTACGCTCTTGGCATATGAGTCGAAAAGACGCACGGCTAAGGTGTGCTGTATGTCAATAGACAACTGGAAAATTCTTGGTGTGCTGTATGTCAATAGACAACTGGAAAATTCTTGGCTGATGAAAACCTCTGTGTGGTTATGATAGCCCACACTATCCTTCTCCTCAACTCCTATCTGAGGGCAGATACAGCACTAGAAGGCTACAGGTTGGGGGACGTGCGTAGTTCAGGAAATTCATGGATAGATGGATAGCCTCATAATGATTACATCTTAGGCGTTACATAGCTGTTACAAACTGTGGATTACAAGGCAGGATCTGGAATGTGAAAACATTAAAGTTTCGATGAAGATATAAACTTTCCATTCATTTCCGTAACATTGCAATACATAATTCCATTCACACTTTACATTACAACGAGTTTAATTTATGTTATACCTAGGAGGTTTAGATTCTCATCACACACTCAGAGGTCAGTCCCTCGCGTTGGAGGTCAGTCCCTCTCGTTGGAGGTCAGTCCCTCGCGTTGTGTCCAAGGTTTATGACATTTAAAACAAAACCTCCGGCAGGCACCTACACAAAATAACATTGTAGTTAATAAGTTGTGCAGGGCAGGAGTGTGTGGAGTGTCCCATGTCACCGACTGGATCAAGGCGCTCTCAATGTTTCGCTGGCCAAACAAACTCGTAGAAAGTTCAGCACAGTAGAAGGACATGCCCAAGTGCTATCAGATCTTATCTCAAGACGGACTGGTTCTTCCACCACTCTATTTGACCAAAGGCAACATCGGTCATCAGTTGGGGCAGACGTGTGAGCAAGCAGCCATAGTTTGCCCACGTCTCTTTAAGTCCTTCTCAACAGCTACATGGGGTATAATGGGCCCGCACAATTTGGCCCCGTTTTCTTTGAATATTTTGTTCTATACATCAGCTGCACACCCAAAACGCTGGAAGTCGGAGCTTCAGTCAGAGCCTCAGTCAGAGCTTCAGATGAATGAAATGCTGCAGATACAACTTCCTATAACCATATTGCTTCAGTCTTGACGGCGTCCTCCACTACGTACATCTGCATTAGTCTGGAGTCAATGTATCAACACAACAAGTCCTGGACTATGCAAATCAGAATGGACATTACATCGTGGTCATGAAACAAGATTTGATGTCAATCACCTCGTAAATCACATCAAGAAGACCCTTCATATATGTACAGCAGTCGCATGCACGCACACACAGACATGCATGCAAGCACGCACCCACGCACGCAAGCATGCACACACACACACACACACACACGGACACATACACACACACACAGCATCCCCTGTACACCAATGTATTCTATCTATGTACACATAATGCATTAATGAATAATGAGATGACACAGAATACATTGTACTTAATGACCTGTTGCTTCTGCCTTGTGCGGATGGAAAACCTGCACATGAAACATTGGAAGGAAATTTTTCTGGAACTTCACAAATGCACAATACATTGATCAGTATTTTTCTGTCCCACACCCCCCCCCCCCCCCCCCTGTATTTACAACTATCTGAGCCACTTTCAAAATATGCAACCACACCCTAGAATCCCTAAAAGAATGATTTAAGCTTTCTTACACCGGAGAGTTTAGATGGAGAGTGGGAGTTTATCTCCCTTTTCAAAAAGTCAAACTATTTGTTTTCAACTCACTATAATTTTGTCATCAGCAAACTATTGCACCTCTTTGCATGAAGTGCCAATGCTGATGGTTCCAAATCGATTAATTTCAGGAAAGAAAAGACCAGACCGGATTTTTGTTCAATTCCCAAAACAAGAGGAAAGGTGAGTCAATGCAGTACAACCTTTGCAGAGTATTGCACCTTTGACACAAATTTAGTTGCCGTAGCTCAAAATGTAGTAACACACCCATCAGCATAAAGACCAATTGATGAGCACTTTTCCAAAACCCAGTATCTGCATTTTGGGAAGTTCTGAGAAAATTATCTTTTCCGCTTGCCTGATAAGCTTCTCATATAACAAAATATCTTTTCTAGAGTTGAATATAAAGGCAACTAGGAATACCCAAAAGTTCCCACTCTTTAAAATCTAGCTCTGTGCTCTCGACAGGAAGAAAAAAACCAACTCTATATTTCCTACTGGGCGTTGAACATCCATAACGGACACAATATTGAAGCATAAGAATGCAGCGTCTAATTGCCACGCGACATGGGATAGGATCGTTTCCCCGGTCAGCTGGTAGAAGCAGTCAGCCCTCGGGCGTTATAAGAGCAGAGCAGATTCACTCAGTTCCCCATTCGTGTCGGCAGTCTTACCAAATCTCATCTAGACAAGAAATGTGCACCTTTTTTGATTGAACAGCTCAAGGCAGACGGATCCTCTTGGGCCAGACAAAACACTATCTGTGATGTACAGCCAGTCTATTTACAATGTCATGAGGAAAACGCACAAAAACAACAACAAGAATGCTTCAATTCTGTACAATAGTAAAAATATAAACCAGTATGATATACATGTATATATATAAACCAGTCTGATATATATATAAACCAGTATAATATATATATAAAGCATTATGATATGTACACTGTTTGGGGGGAATCAGGTCTGTCTAGGGTCAGTGGTCGCTTGGGTGGAGCTCCCCACTTGTCCTATACATGGCAAGAGCCTGTTGGAGCCATCACTCAGAGCAGAATTGCCCCAGTCATTTCTACAGGCCAAACTTTGGTATTTTTCTCTGGTCATTGAACAAGTGACAATTGTGATCAACTCACAGCACACAAGTGACAATTGCTTCAAAGTGATCAACTCACAGCACACGAGTGACATTTGCTTCAAAGTGATCAACTCACAGCACACAAGTGACATTTGCTTCAAAGTGATCAACTCACAGCACACAAGTGACAATTGTTTCAAAGTGATCAACTCACAGCACACAAGTGACAATTGCTTCAAAGTGATCAACTCACAGCACACAAGTGACAATTGCTTCAAAGTGATCAACTCACAGCACAGAAGTGACAATTGCTTCAAAGTGATCAACTCACAGCACACAAGTGACAATTGCTTAAAAGTGATCAACTCACAGCACACAAGTGACAATTGCTTCAAAGTGATCAACTCACAGCACACAAGTGACAATTGTGATCAACTCACAGCACAGAAGTGACAATTGTGATCAACTCACAGCACTGAAGTTAAAACAAGAATCAACTGCTTTGTAATGGGCTAAAATAACTGATTGCTAATAGTAGAGTTAAAAAGTTTAGAACAGTATACTTTGCTCAAAACTGTGAGAAATGACTGGGGTAATTATGCTACGAGGCCACGGCTACGTAATCTCAACACTCGCGGTCACTCAAGGTTGTCAGCCTGGCAGGTCTCGGCTCCACTTTCTCATTCATTCACAAAGGCAAGTTGTTCTGTTCACAGGCTTTCCCCAGCAAATTGCCATTGAAGTAGCGTACACCCACACATACAGAAGAGTTCACATAGCACATCAACACACGGAGAGGCCTTCAAATCTTTCTCACAAACCCTCAAAACCTCAGAGCACACCCACTGCGACACTCATGCATCTACCCAACTGTACAAAGTGTAGCCTAGCTCACAAATCTAGAGTGGAAGGCCACCACTCTGGTTGACCGATGAGACTTCTGAAACACTAGCAACATCATCTTTCTGCCTGAGATCTCGCCTTTAGACGACATGGAGGCTTTGGATGACGTTGTCTCCGCCTAAATGCATCATACAAAGTCATGCTCCGTCGAAACACTCTCCTCACATGACTGGTTTCTCCAGGAGATGATAGCATTGATCAGGTTGGTGGAAACTCACACTTACGAGCCCTCCTGTGCACTGGGGCTTGGGGCGGGGACGACTGATCAACAAAACGTGTACGAACGACGTCCACAGCTCATGAACTCTACGTCTTCACATACATGCCTGGTTTGAACATATGAACAACATTCCACACACGTGCATCATTTACAGGTCACAGCACCTGCTATTCTACGCCATTCCACAACATAAAAACAAAATTTCACATACATGTTTCGACACATACACACTTGTTGTATAAAAACATACACACACACACACACTTACACAGACACACACACACATAGAAACAGACACACACACTTACACACACACACTTACAGACACACACACACACACACACACACACACACACAGTGTCTAGATCAGCCTCTCCTCAGGTGGTTTCTTCAACACGTTTCCCAGCTCGACCCTCGACCCTGACGTCTCTTGCTGACTTGGACTGTAGGCTCCACGCGTCGCTCGCTTCGACCTCATGGACCGGATGAAGACAATGATGACAACTGAACGGTGGGAAGACAACAAAGAAACAAAGAAGGTCAAGATTTGTCTACAGCGATGACAGGCCAGGCTTGGTGGGAAGACATTACATGAATATACAATGCTGGACATGAACAGTCTTAGGAGTGAAGAGAAAACTATTATAGTAGGGAAATTGCATAATAATACAAAACACTTTCTTTGTTAGTTGGTTGGGATTTTTTTATGTCCTTTTCAATACGATAAGGTCATTTAAGATGTGGGACATCCGAATGTTCCACCCATCTACAACAGAACTGGTAAAACAAAACTGGCAAGGCTAACAAGAGGAACAAAATAACTTGGGAAATCTGCAATGGAACGAATTTTACACAGCTTCCCCAAACTTTTTCTCCGTGTATAAAGTATTGAAAGTCACACTCTCGCACTCACTGATCAAAATGATGAAGAGAAATCCTCCGATGATTGGTCCGAGGATCAGGGCCAGGTCAACGTCGTCATCTTCTGTGGACGGACTCTGGGGAAGAAGCAGGACAAACTGACCGTTAATCTTTACATTGAGTTGAAGGTCAAGTTCTACGGGTAGTTACCGGACGTCACTTGATGGAGCTGCTCGTTCCCTGATGGCTCACCGTATACTGAGAAAGGTTTGGTTTGCTATTTGGTTTTAGGCTCCTTGTTACACAGTAAGGTTATTCTAGAGCGGCTATTTGGTTTTAGGCTCCTTGTTACACAGTAAGGTTATTCTAGAGCGGCTATTTGGTTTTAGGCTCCTTGTTACACAGTAAGGTTATTCTAGAGCGGCTATTTGGTTTTAGGCTCCTTGTTACACAGTAAGGTTATTCTAGAGCGGCTATTTGGTTTTAGGCTCCTTG
>JAUKPP010244384.1:0-13359 GCA_032273245.1 Phyllaplysia taylori | reverse complement strand
AAGTCACACGAGACGATGTTCATAGTTGTGAACTCCAAGGCGCAGCCATTGTCTGTCTAGACAGAAGGAGCCTACTATCTCCGCTTGAAAGCAGTCTCTATGTGCTTTACAATCAATTATGACCCCGGCAGACCAAGTCATTCAGAAACCTTCTCAACTTCCTGGAAAGCATACAGTACAAAGCATTAATATATGGACAAGATCGTTCACTGTCTATAGCTGGGTACCCATTTACACCTGGGTGAAGTGTGGAAAATTTGTGTAAAATGCCTTTCCTAAGGACACAACGTCGGGCCCGAGCTGGGATTCGAACCCACAACCTTCCGATCACGTGTCCGGCAGCCTAACCACTAGACCACTGACGCCACTATATGAAAGTAATGAAGAAATAAGAAAGTATTTTTGCCAAGTGGCGCTCATCTGATTCTGAGTCATGCCCTAAGTCGTGAAAATAATAATGCAGAGAGTCACAGTGTCTTCTGGTATATAATTTATTTGGTACAAATCATGGTAAATGATCTCGAGGTGTGCAAGTTAATAATGTACACCATGGTATGCAGTCGGTGTCGTAAGGAAGGAAAAATAACCCCAAACAGAATCAAAACTGAAAAAAAAAATCATACTGCAGGCGATGAAATAGGCTTCTGGGAAGTCGTGTGTAGTAGTAGTAAATATGAACGTATTTTTAGTAAATATGTAAAATGTCTATGAGAAGGATAGTGTAATAATAATATTGTCATCATTATATGCATCTAGATGATATATCCAAGTACAAAAAATGTTCTTTGATGTAAAATTGGACATAGAATTAAAGAGCAGAATCAAATCACATACAAATTAGAGAGGCTGGGAGTGGGGGGAGTGGCGGTGTTGAAAGGGAAATTCCTAAAAATCTAAAATATAAATTGATCATAGACAAATTTGATGGAAACTGCATAAATGTAAACAATTCAACACAAAAATATACAAAAGTGTTGTGGAAAACATGTTATTGAGGATTTAATGTTGATACAAAGAGAATCATAACCACTGCCAGATAAACAGGTTAGGGAAGGACTATAATGTGAAGTTGTACACTCTAGGGAGAAGCTACAAACCCTTAACCAGAACATTAATAAAAACAGGGAATAAGGAAATTGAACAGAGTATAAAAACAAGCAAAACATTGCAGTCAAACAATAGTTATAATTTATGTACACATGGAAAATTGGCTAACTCTTTCTGTTTGGTAATCAAATTTCATTCACGGGCTCAATCAAACACTCAGTTATGAGCTCAGTCAAGTTCTCAATCATGAGTTCAATCAAGAGTTCAATCAAGAGTTCAATCATGAGCTCAATCAAACTAAATATTCAATCATGAGCTCAATCAAGTTCTCAATCATAAGCACAATCAAGTATTCAATCATGAGCTCAATCATAAACTCTATCAAACTATGACTTCAATCATAAGCTCAATCAAGTGCTCAATCAAGAATTCAATCATGACTTTACTCAATCAAATATTCCATCATAAGTTCACTAGAGATCAGAAAATCTCACACATTAACCGAGAATACGACCGCCCACCCTGTAGCAATGTTCAGACAGAAATACCCAGACAGTCTGTGAGGGATCCAAAGTTTTTGCAACAAAAATCAGACCACTCCCTAGAAAGCCGTAACAGTCTTGCTCTGCACCCTGGGGTTGGAGAGCCTTTTCACAAGTCTCCTTATCCTGCAAGGTGCAATAAAGACTGAAGACCTCTCTAAACCAGATCGAAGCTTGATACGATGCTATCAAATGGAGCAACATCATTCTTTCAGATCCTGCATAGAGACCAGCTGCATAAAAACCAATCCCAATCCTTTCTCCTCCTCCTCCCACATCCCCCCCCCCCTCTCTCTCTCTCATTTCCTCCCTTCCTCCCTCCTCCTAAGAGTCAATCATGGGGTAGAGAGTTGTGTGCGAAAGCGAACTTTTTTCCGTCTGCTTCTGGTCCAGTTGTCTGCCAGAGACGACTTCCTGCAGACGCCGACCCTCTCAGGGCACAACCTGCGTCTGGGAGAGAGGTATGCTGGGAGAAGCTTGCAAAATGTGGATCTGGCCATGAGGAAGAAGAAAAACTAATATACAAAATCCCAAAACCGGAGTAATGCAATCTATAGTCATGTATTTTTTTTTTATTTATCGCAACTCAAGCTCAACTAATTTTTTAGCTAGTTAGAGAGTATTTATTTATGGAGGCACCAGCTTCTTTTGCTGTTTTAGCCTAATTTTTTAGCATCAATTCAGTCTGTCAGTGACAATGTGTTGCACTGCAACGAAATCAAGTGCTTATCACTTTTTGGGCAAATGGGGTTATTGGTAGGCTTATTATAAAAACTTGTTCATTTCTCTTTGCTTTGACGATATAATGGTTGATCCATCTTGTATAAAATCTGAGATATTTATGACTTGAGAAAGTAAATTTCACCATTTTGGTAGCTTTTATACGCTGATTTTTCTCTTGTACGACAATTCACCCCGAAGTCAGTTTTCAAGTGAATATAGAGAGTGTTTGAACACAAAAAACATTCACATTGAAATTGCCTTACAGTCAGAAAAATATTGGTAACTCTGTTTCTCTTATTCTGACAAGCACCAGAAATCATTGTGTTGCAACATATCATATATGTGTGTTCAAATTGACTCCACTTTCAAATTCAATGCTAAGTAATAATGCTGAAATTTATTTATAGCACACTTCTCGAAATTAATCGACTCCCCCAAATTTCCCTTGTGGGTCAATAAAGTATATCTTATCTTATCTTATCTTATCTGGGCTCATTTAAAAAGACAAGATTTTTCTGATTGAGCGGGAGCAGCCAAAGCTTTCCACAGAACTCATTAAAAAAAGAATCTGGCACCTTCATACGACACACAAACCAATTCAGGGCTTCATTTACTAAAGCCCTTTAAGTTTTCACTGTAGATTATGATGTCATAAAACAAACAAAACTACTTCAACAAGAGAGCCCTGTCTTCCAGAGTGATAATTCATGTCGTTCGACACACATCAAACACAATGAACCTCACAAGTCATCATGATGAAATGGAAATCAGGAAGCTCCAAAGATCTATAGAAATACACAGAGACTGAAGTAAAGTGCAAATTCTAAAAACATCATTCTTTCAATTCACTGGTAGATTTACAAAAAGGCAAACTGCCTACAATAATCTTTGTAGTATTCTCCCCTTTGTGAAAAGACCAGCGATGTGTATGGTGACATTAGAGCCCCATACAAATTAAGAACGAACACAAATTAGAGAAAAGAACGTCTGGCACGATATTGTCCGAGAAATTTGCTTGCATAAGACTCACGTTGAAACTCTTGGGTCATGGGGAAACAATAAGTGAAAAATGGGAGACATGAATTGGGAAGAAGAAATTCTCTCATAAAACAATATCAGTACAACTCGTTTCTTTTCCAATGCCATTTGTTTTTCATACTCATTTCAAACATTCTGAAAAACATACAGTAAAACAAATGGCCAAATTCTAATGGTAACACATCAGAAAACAAGAAGATTTACTGCAATGAGGAAATATCACATCTATCAGACTACATAAGGCATTGACCTACTTTCCAGTGGAAACTAGGTCACGAACAATGAGAAGACCAACACAACAGAGACTGTGCCAACAATGACAATTCTCACAGAATCTCATCAAAAAGCTTATGCATTTCATATAGACTCTTCTGTTTACTGAGATTTGTTTATTTTTATATCCCTTGTTTGATTCTACGCTGTGCCATGAGCCAATGAGAGGCTCAGAGTAAAACTTAGCATTTGAATAAGGAAGGAAACATAAAATACAAAGAGTTTGGAAAAGAAATACATGGATCTTTTTTATACAAAAATAATTATTCTAATCTCCCAAATTTTACTTTACTGATAATCATTATAATGCAAGTTTTAGTGTCAAACAATATGGCCACAACTAAAAACCTCATGTATTTTCTGCAAAATGAACATTTTGGCCCTTATTCTCTCCTCATAATGTCACAGTGTCTTGCGCGAGGCAGCATTGAGGTACAAAAAGTGTTAAAATATTCAATAAATTCCCCCCTAACCCCTCCCCCCTCCAAAAAAAAATCAAAAGATAGAAAAAAAAATAAATTTCAAAACAAGCTTCTCTGCAGTATTATCAATTCCAAAACAACAAAGTTAGTCCAGAAATCTCTCTTTGCTGACAGCACAGCATACACAAAATTTTAGACACTAACTGGTGACTTTGATGTTTAGCTCCGGGAACAAATAAAACCATGAAATGACAGAGCCTTCAAGCAAAATCTTATTCAGTCTTTATATCGATGCCAAAATCTTCCCATATTAAAAAAGAAAAATTAATATTTTCGAGCTTTTATCTGCTGAACACAAACAAGTACACAAACTCACTCATATCCACGTGCTACATCACATGTTTGTTCAGCGTTTCAAGAATGCTGGTACAACTTCTTTCATTTCTTCTTCAAAACATTGACAACAACGAAATGACAAAGAGTGCGGCCAACTGGCAAGAAATCACGACTGTAGCGATGCTACAAGAAAAGTCACAACACTGGAAAGTCACATCTTTCTCCATGTTTCTCTACCGTCCAGAGGAAAAATCTATCAACTTGTGCATCAACCTTTACAGAAATATGCTGAGTTTTTACACTTTTTCAAAAGAAAATTGTAATAAAATGAACATTTTCTAAAAAATATCAAATTATTGACATCTTAAAAAATGGAGGACACAAACTTATTCTTTTATTGAGTTTACTCAGGGTGTTTAAAACCCCCACAAAATGAGCTAGATTAGGTTTTTCCTCACAACAGTAGATGTAACATCTCACATTCTCCGCTGGAACTCATATATAAGTTATCTAAGTGTGCCTTTCAGACATGAACTTGGAATGTTCCATAAAAAGCTACAAGAAAGTTCGACAAACGAATAAAAGCAAGACTGAGAAATGTGATCACAGCATTCTGTCGAATTGTTTGTGCAGTCATAACTTTTGATTGCTAACCCTGATCTTGCCTTATTAATACAATTCCATCTTCCAAAATAACACAGTAAAGAAAATTCCATTAACACTTGAATGACGACATTGTGTCCGCCCTGGACGTGACGTTTCAATTACACCAAGAACATTTTGTTTCTTAAAACATCTAAGTGCTTTTTAAAGATGAAGATGGCATCATATTCATGTTGTACCTTGTACCAATACATGAGTTTCAGTTTGATTCTGGGTGTGATAAAGGGCAATTTATCTCCGAAGAAGGATTCAGATATGACAGTCCCCATGCCTTGCTAGGTGGTCTTTGATAAAACATTCTGAAATTGTGAGCAAGATGGTTGAAAATTGCAAACCTGACACCCTAAAACTTTGCTGTACTAAAAGCTATAAATAAAAATTTTGAATCAGTACAGATAAATTGAACTGAGTGCGAGTTCCAGGTCTGCATAGAAAAGTGTGTGCCTGATTCATGACTACAAGAATGCATTGATCTTAGTTCCTTTAGACTGACTTACATCAAAAGGTGTAGAGGGAAAAAGAACGAAGTGATGCTTTTTAACATATTTCCTTCACTTGGCTTTCCTTCATCACGAGGTCAGTGATACAATACATCTTCCTGATTTAATCAATTCATTGGGATGAATACAATACAAAAGCTCAAGGTCTAAATCTGTGCTAGAAAAAAATGTACTGCCAACTTCTTAGAAGAAAGTTTGTCACCGTCATTCACCATTGCTATATGTCAAAATAAACTTTTAAGCTGAAGCAAAAAGATATGAGTTTATTAATTTTGGTTACCTAGAAAAAACGTTATCCATTCAGAATTGGTTTAGTGTGGTTACTGCTCGAATTCTATTTATTCTTTGATATGAACTAAATACAAATTCTTCTATTGTCAAAGCCTTCGTATCATGAGGAAGAGTAATGGGATGAGTAACGATCAAACTCAACCGCAAACCCAATTTTCGTTTTTTAGAAACTTTGACATACAACAATGTTGAATAACAGTGACGATATGATACAATAGTGACAGTAGTGCGGAGAGAGAAAAGACCTCTATGGGAAAGCAACGGGTCTGACACACTAATCCTAACCAGAACGAGGCAAAAAACGACTGAGGCCAACAATACACGAGTTCTCCTCAAACCTTCTACACAGCGCGAGGTCCTGAAAATGTTTGAAGTTTGCACAACCCTGTGGACCCGAGGCTTGGACGTCAGGGAAGTTGTCAGGGTCATGAAATGTTTTAGGCAGCAGCAAAGTCTTGAGTCAACAGTCAGTAGGCAACAAGGGGTCGCACATAGCACTGTGGCCTGGGATTGCTCACGTCTGAGCTATTGCTTGGCGGTGATGTCACACACTACACAACTTCTTCTTGGTATATTTTCTGCTTTACATCAATTACAATATGAATCGGTCATCCCCATTGGCCTGTCTGAATCATCTCCAAAATTAGATCTACAATATGATGAAGAATATTATTCATTACATAATATTGGTCAGCACTTGTGAATGCGGGCATATTTTCCTGATTCTACTGAGAATAGGCCTATTTATAAAACTGAAAATTCCAATGTCTATTTTGCGAAAGTCTACAGTGTGCTTGTAAGAGGGGACATATTTCATAAACTGCTCTAAAACTATAAATCTGGTTCTTATTACTGTGGGACTTAAACCCCCTTTCTTTTGCTCTAGTTAAAAGGCGTATATTTCTTCTTGTGTTTGAAAGAAACTTCTACTAAAATTCCCCCATAACCATTTGTTATCATGAGTGTTCCACCCACTGTACTATTCCACGATTCTAGAAAACACCCTAAGCCACAGTGCTGGTGCGACAAGAAACACGCTAGGGGAAGGCATCAGGAGGCATAAGGCCGTCAAGACATGATGCCCAGGGTGACAATGCCCTGCGTGCTCTTCAGAATGTTAACTGCCTCTTCGTGCGTGTACCCGTCCAGCGATTGGCCGTTGACGGAAAGAATCTGGTCTCCCCTTGACAGACTGCCCTCGTCGGCTGCGGCCCCCTTGTTGAATACCGTCTTCACATAGATGGGCAGGTCCCCATGCGGGCTGCCGTGGCCCCCGACTATGGAGAAACCCAAGCCTTCGGGCCCTCTGTTCAGCGTGATGGTTTTGAATTGAGGCTGCTGGCTGGAAGTGAGAAGGAGATGGGGGAATGGGCATAAAATCGACTCGTTTAGCAATATCATTAACCTACATCACTTTTTCTAAAATACCTAATAAGTGATTTGCCTTATTAATATATCTTTCATACTAAATGACGTGTGAAAGTAAGACAATACAGAGAGTTTTATCATCAAAACTTTGCAGACGGGCAGATTTAATTTGTAGCGATATAAAAACAAAGATAACTCAACAAAGACTATTTAAAGTAATGAAATAAAAACAAAACAAAGAATCTGAATCAAATCATTTAAAAAATCAGTTTATCGGTTCAATGCTTTATTCTCTCGCCCCCACGCTCCCGCCCTCCTGACCCGTTAAATTTTGTTTATTGATATCAAGCTTTTACAGCCATATAGACATTGCAAAGTCATTTCAATTTCAGGAGTACAAAAGGTAAATTATA
Source organism: Phyllaplysia taylori (assembly GCA_032273245.1). Lineage (NCBI taxonomy): Eukaryota > Metazoa > Mollusca > Gastropoda > Aplysiida > Aplysiidae > Phyllaplysia > Phyllaplysia taylori. The sequence continues at coordinate 5,743 of JAUKPP010244384.1, read as the reverse complement.
GTAAAACTAGGAGAGAAGTATAAGAAGCAGACCACACCGGAGTGCCCATTGACAACCTGTCCCCTATTTTGCTAGTAAAGCCCATCTTCAAAGTTTGTGATGCGGAGCAAGGATCAGTTGTGTAGAGCTGTGAGAGAAGACAGGCGAGGAGCGCGAAGCCCGTACATGACACAAGTGTTACACAGAGAACGTAGTGCAAGTTTACAAATATTGACCAGCACATTGATTAAACGTCGAAACACGAAACAGAGTAAGAGACGAGGACAAAGACGGAGAAATTTGTGACAGCACAAGACTTGAGAGACATATATGTTGATTTGAGAACAAGAGTGGCAAACGTTGAGAGCAATGTCTTCACTCACTGAGCCGCAGCTCAGAGAAATGAAATGTAAGTGTAAGACAAGAGTAGAGCCACACAGACACGAACCCACACCAGACACAGGAGAAACATGACTGAGAGCTGTCTACGCCACAGCCGTCACCGAGACAACAGACACACTTCACAACACTGGCCAATGCTGTGCTTTTCTTTAGCTCACCCAGCTACTGGCAAAGATTGTCTAGTTAAAGCCACCTAATGGTGCAATGTTTTTCTGTACGGTACTGAAGGAACAAGCAGACTCAAAATGTATGCATCTCAATGCATTTGTATTGAGAGTTTCAAAATTTCTCGTACCTTTTCAAATAAAAATCTTTATCACGCTTTCACAAAACTTATAGGATTCTTAACAATTATTCCAGTGGTCTTATACTTTTAAGGTAGGTTTTTCATTTTCTTAGTGACATTTTTACTTGGGGTATTTTACAAAGTTTTACAACAACCTCTTATATAAATGCACTACCTTGTGTAGACTACTTGAGTTCAGGGAATATTTCATTTGCCCCGTTCCAGCAGCCAATAGGTTATCGATGATAAAAAAAAAGTGTGAGGAACAGTGGTACAGGTCAAGTTTTCACCAGTTCGCTGCCATAGACAGAATAGTGACAGTTACTATTTCTATAAAGACAGAAGCTGATCTTGTTTTTTTTAACCAGGAAATGAACAACTTGTAAGCACAGGTTAACTTACGTACCTGCCAATCAAATTAAAGGCTCTATCATTACAATAAACGTGAGTTATGTATGAAATCTGTGATAATTAATGATGCCGATTTCAATTTACACTCTGATAAGTTTTTGTATAAATTTTCAGTTTCTTTGTTTCAAAGGAAAAGGTAGGGAGCTTGGAACTGATCTATTTTTAGATTGTTCTTTTTTTCCTTTTTTTAAACCTGATTTTCATAATTCGACAAAAGATTCAGATCCCTGTAAAACCATGAAGACAATCTTTGCTGGTCAGAGCTGAGTGTACAAAGCAGACATTGACAGATTTAACACTACAGGCATTGAGTGCAACAGACCATCACAAGAAACAGAGACCACCATGCCAATGTGTGTGTGAGTGCATATGTGTGTCTGTATGAGTGTGTTTGGGACATCTGTATATATATGATACATGTGCGTAAAAATGTATGTATATGTGTTTCAGAGTATATGTATGTGTGTGAAGGGTGTATGTTCATGTCTGCATAAACAATGTAAATTTGTGTACATTTGATGAGTGTAAAAGTATCCATAAGTGTGCCGGATCATGACTGTGTGTGTGTGTGTGTGTCAATTACCCGTCATCATCCATCTCAATATTGACGTCCTTCAGCGTCATGTCAGACATGTCCCCGCTGACCTGGCGTGAGCGCTGACCACTGATGGACACTGCTTCACCTGGGGGAGGAGACAGAGAAATGCAAGGGTTATGGCCCAAGACAGATAGAGATGGAGATTACTTGTTACTGCCCTTAGTGCCTGGGTAGTAGGGAAGTAAGTAAGTTGTCTCTGGGCTATCTTCTACAGGCACCTGTGGTATAATGGTTGGCTCTTCGACCATCAGGCAGAAGACCTGAGTTTGATTCCCATGTGGAGATGAGTATCTGTGTCTGTTGGGATCAGTCCCTTTCAGCCCAGGTTGGCCCTGCCTGGCAGAGTTGTAGCAGCCCATTTCCTAAATGACCTTATAGTGTTGCAAGGGATGTAAAGCCATAACCAAACTACTCTTCTTCTTTTTCAGTCTTGACAACAGACAGACAGTCAATTAGGTAAAATGTACAAATGGCGAAAGTAAACACCTTGCCTGCTGGGAAAAGTAAATGTCTAGATCGATTCACCTTGCATAACATGCAGCGTGACTTTCTTGGAAGCTCTGAGGGTGTTGACCACTTGGTCATGTGACATGCCGTCCGTGGACGCACCGTTGATGGACAGGATCTTGTCACCCACCTGAGAATACGACACAGTGGAGGTTGAGAATGACAGTCTATAGTGGTGTGTAGGTGTATGTGTGCATTTGTGGGTGTCTATATGTACGTGTGTGTCTGAATGCCATTGTGTTTGTATGTTTGTGCGTCTGTGAAAGAGGCATCAAAGACGTGGATGCAAAGCCTGTTTGCCAAAGATTATTAAATGAGCAAGAAGAAAAGACAGACTTTTGCACTAAAGTAAATAGGACTATATGAAGGACAGATGAAAATATATGGGGAATCGTTGGCTTGTTAGTCCACCCACCTGCAAATGAGGAGATCTCAGGTTCAAATCTGTAGGATTAAAGTTCTGAGGTCCCGCGTCGTAAATAACCTAACAAAGCTGCGTGGGGTGTTAAACCAAAAGCAAAGAAAGAAGTAAAATACAAAACAAAGACTAAAATATCAATCATCTCACCAAGATATTACATAAAAAGCAAGTCTGCTGTACAATGGAAGCAACGTGTTGATAAGCTCACAGAAACATTATTTTCTCCTCCATTTGATATCTGCTATGACAGGTCCGATTCTGAACAGGATTCGCTCGTGTTTGAGGATAAATGGCAAAATTGACAATACATTTCAGAGCCAGGGGTAGATTAGGACAATAGCAACACAAGGAAAGAAGTACACGGGGAAGACCACACCAGAGTGCCCATCTCCAACCTACATCTTTAGGATTTGATTAGACAAGTTCACTTAGGGGTTAGAGATAGTGTGCCAGATTGAGAATATCTTTCTCAGATGAAACGACCGGCATGTAAGGTGTAATGGTTTAGCTCTTTCGCCCGTCATGAAGAAGGCTGGGGTTTCATCCTCACATTGGATGACCATCCTCATATCTCTGTTGGGATGGTCAGTTGTGTCCCTCTCAGCCCAGGATGGCCCTGACAGGCAGGACAAAATTAACCCGACTCTTGAACAACCTTACAGTGCCACAAGGAACGTAAAACAAAAACTAAATAAGAATATTTTTCCCAGGTCAAGTTATTCGTACCCTCAGTTTCTGCGAGATGGCGGCAGGTCCTGCAGGATTCATCGAGGCGATAATGACCGGAGCGTCTCCGATAGGGCTGTTGACCCCGCCAGCTATACTCAGGCCAAATGAGCCGGATGTGTCTTGCTCCAGATCCACGATCCGCAAATGACTGGCGTCTTCGCTTGCATCTGTGTAGGTCAGCCACAGGGAGAAAGAAATAACGCACTACTGATTACGGTTGTTTGTAAAGGATATGAAAAAAATTAGTTCAGTTTGTTTTGTAGGTTTTATGTCACTATTGACATTATTAGGTCGTTTAAGTCTTTGGAAGTAGAATGGGACAATAGTAACACATTGAAGAAAGGTATTTTAAAAAATGTTTTTGAGACTTTGCTCTGAGTTTTTTTTACAGCTCCAGAGAAGCTAAAAGGGCATATAATACTGGGATTTCCTATTCTTACTGTGGTTCTAAAAGCTTCTATATTTTGCAGGACCAGAATCAGGTGGTGGAAAGGAAAGGAAGGAAGAAATGAAAGAATGAAGAAGATGGGGGATGATACACAAAAAAAATGTCACATATTAACTTTGAGATGTTGGGAGTATGTGTGTAATTCAATCATTGATAGCGCTCTCTTCCTCCAGATGGAGCTACTCATACATTCCCGTCGTGCAAAGAGGTAAGGGGGATAAAGATGGTACAGTGTTCAAGGTGCTTCTCCTCTTTACTGAGATTTCATGGCACTAACGACACCATAAAGACATGTCAGTGTGAGGACTAAGATTACAACAATAACCAAAACTTACAAAGAAGTATCGGCAACTGTTGTTTAATGATTGGCTCTTTGACAAGAGTTCGAGGCCAACATGGGGCAGAATTATAACTGAGCATCTCCCTTCCTCTGCTGGGATGTGTTGTCCCCCTTGGCTTAGCGCTGACCCAGGCATGGTTGAAATAGCGCAACTCTTAAAAACCTTACAATGCTGCAAACTACATAAAACTGCTTTCTAATTGACCTTACAGTGCTGCAAGGGCTGTAAAACTAAAACTAACAACAGAAACTACTAAAGAGGTGTGTTGCTGCCAGCATGCAAAGCTCTCAGGATTGCTATCACAATTTGGGTAACAAAGAGCAGACTAAAATCTCAGACATCAGTGTAGTTATGTTTTTTTTTATCTCCAAATTTTTGTGAGGCAAGGACGTGACTTCCGCTCACTGGCTGCAAAGTTAAATGTCCCACATTTGCATCACAAGAAGTTGGAGACAATAAAAAATAAGAACTACGCCGACAAAGATCTAACGCAAGAGCACATAATGTGCAAGCAATAATACTAAGAGAAATGGTTCTACCAACAATTAACTAGCTACTGATGATACATCTTATGTCAAGAAAAAGAAGGAAAACTTTCAAATCATAGGTAGGGACACAAAAGTAAAAGATACCCCAAAAATACCTTAGCAAACACAGAGCGCAATAGAGCCAAAGAAAATATCTCCATTTAAAATCATAATTACGAACAATATCTAAAGGAACTCAAGGGCAGTAACTGAAAAACCAGCAGACAGATCCGCTCATTCCAGAACAATGCGGGGTGTGCTGCGATCAAAGGCTGCACCTACTACTGCTGGAGTGGTTGGAAATCCTAAAGCTGGAACCAGGCAAGCATAGGTACCTAATGGTCAGACTGGGGCCCGAAAAGAATGTGTACAGACGAATGGATGGTTATAATAATAAAAACGATAATAACAATAATAATCATAATAAACAATAGTCACGAAACCAATAGTAATTTGCATTTATATAGAGAACTCTCATAAAATTCAATGTTCAATGTTCTTTACCAGAAAAATGGCATGTCTGCAGCGATAATAATAATAACCACTGCATTTATATAGCGCATATCCCCGCTTGAAAGCCCAACATCTGCAAGTGACATTTCTTTTGTTTCTTTACTAATCACGGATTACATCTTTTTGTCTGACCATCAGATATCAGCCTGTATTTGCCGGGTTCCAGCCCCAAGTTGTCTCAGCGGCATGCCAAATACAAAACACGAAACGTCTACTTGTGGTCATGGAGGCCAAATCAAACCATGAGACGATGAGACCGAGACCAAGATCTGATCTACTTGGTGCAGCATTCCATGCAGAACTACACACAGTGAACTCACGGGGAGATGGGTGGGTGGATGGATAGATAGATAGATAGATAGATAGATAAATAGAATGATAGATAGATAGATGAATAGAGAGATAGATAGATGGATACATAGATAGATAGATGGATACATAGATAAAAAGATAGATAGATAGATGGATAGATAGATAAAAAGATAGATAGATATACAGATATACAGATAGATAGATAGATAGATAGACAGACAGACAGACAGACAGACAGACAGACAGACAGACAGACAGACAGACAGACA
>JAUKPP010244362.1:0-13361 GCA_032273245.1 Phyllaplysia taylori | reverse complement strand
CACAAACACACACACACACACACACACACACACACACACACACACACACACACACACACACCCACACACACACACACACCGGCACTGTGGTGTAATTGTTAGGCACTTCGCCTATCACGCAGAGGACGTGAGTTCGAGGCCCGCGTGGGGCAGTTTGTTTGATCGAGTAAATATCCGTTTTTCGGCTGGGACAATGTCCTTCTCAGTCCGGGTTGGCCTGACAAGCAGGGTCAAAGCAGCCCGTCCCTTAAATGACCTAACAGTGTTGCAAGGCACGTTAAGCCAAAACCAAACCAAAACACACACACACACACACACACACACAAACACACACAAACAGACAAACAAACACAAAAGCACAGTATCACATAAAGTCGTCCGCTCCTCGTATTTTTCTCGTCTACTTCAAGACGCCCCAATGACTACAGAGTGTTGAAAATGACGTAAAACGTTAACATTCATCTAACCAGACAATCCTAGGCGCATTGTTTCCTACAATCCGAACATGTGTGTTTCGCTGGAATTAGGATATCAACCTCAGGTGCCTATTCTATTGTTTACCACACTTTGATCACCTCCATGGCAACGTTGTCACGTGGTGTCGTAATTGTCACGATTCCCAGTATTTTCAGACGGCTCCAGAAATTCAATATTTCTGTGACTGTAAATTTGTAACTTGTTCCACATCAGACAAGACGTGGTCATATGGAGTCTCCACTTACTAAAGAACTGAGAAAGTGAGTATAATTGGTTTTGAAATAACCCACCTATGATTGTAAAAAAAAGAGCTGTCTTGTAAAGAGCATTTAAACTCCTAATACTCTAGTTATTGTTTCAATATACAGGGTGATTCTAGATAGGTGACCTAATTTTGTCACGCAATATTTTACGAATGAAAATCTATTGAAAACTGGAGCAAAGTCACACGCTGGGATTCAAAGCCGCTACCTTCCGATTACGAGTCCGGCAGCATAACCACTAGACTACCGACGCCACGAAATACAATTATGGTTCTAATATTGATTTTACTTCTAAAGATATCAAATAAAGAGTAAAAACAAAATTTATAGTAGAGTTGTTGGTTCAGTACTATACCGCGTTATGACTTTGGGATATGTAATGCACTGTTTCATTGACTTGCACATCCAACTAGATAACAGAGCGAGTAAATTAGCATTGGCTGCAGTGACCAATTTGAGATTATTTATCCACAGCCCCGCACTTAACAAAATGCATAAAGAAATGGCTTACTGAATTAGGATGAATGTGTTAAAAGAGAGCTTTTACATGCGCTGGCATATTGTTGTCGTAATTTTTAATCACGTAAGTCTGAAATTCATATAGGGATATTTTTTTGTTATTAATGCATGTCTTCTTTTGACAACTCTACATCGCCAGAATGAATATTTTGAGCCTTTTGCCATAAAAACTCTGGAACTGTCACGTGAAATCAAGAGTTACCATTAGCATACTAAAAGTAAGAGGGTTTTGGATTCAGTTTTTATTCTCTGAATCGCATTCTGGGCAATTAGTATTGTGTTCTTACAATAGAGCTGCCACAGACTCATAAAATAGCGGGGTTTTTTTTGTGTCTTTTGTGTTTGTTTTTTGTTTTTTTTTAGGGGGGGGGGGGGCAGATCTGCACGCCTCAATGCACTGCAATAAAAAAAAATAACCCTGGGGATTCTCAAGCATAAATACCGACCATGGGACTGAACTAATGACACTGGTAAGAGTAAGCGGATGTTGGAATCAGTTTTCTAATCGACCCTGAATTGGACATACGCGTTTATGGAACTAAAACTTTGTGATATCACAATTCAAGATCATCATCATAGTCATCGTCGTCACCATTATCGAATCTGGTCTACCACAAGACTACAAGCAGTAAGCAAAAGATTTCCAGACGTGTCAATCCTAGACTAGTTCTCCCTCTGTCTCCATGTAAGCTGAGTCCAGTCGAGAATTTTTCTTATTTATCATTAAACTAGTTCTACCATGAATCATGTTATTTTATATTTCTGAAGTCTGGTTGAAGTTTGTAATTTCTACAATTAACTACATGTAAGCTTCAACATTTCTGTATCTCCTGACACAACCAATTTGTGCCTTGTGTTCTTTGGTCGGCCTCTTTTCCTTTCTGCTTGTGGATTCCAGTCCGGGCGTGTGGGGTTTCGGAGTCTGTGGGTGATTCATCTTCACTGTCTTATAAGGATTATTTCTTTTACTGGTTGATCGCGCATCTTCTTTGGGGATGTTCAGTCAGGAAAAATTTAGGTATAAATTTAACATTAAATTTTTTTCCCTGGCTCATCTATGTCTTGGATGAGCAAACAGAATAAATAAATGTGATCGAGCGGTAGTGCACCCGCCTACACATGAGGAGGTCCCGAGATCTAATCCTGGGAGGCTTATCTGGATTTTTTTCGGAGTTTTCATGGCTTCGACCCTACTTCGGGTGTAAAATTCTAAGGTGCCGCCTCTCAAATGCCTTTTGAGTGTTGCATGGGACGTTAAATCTAAATGAAACAACCAAAATCAAACCTTTAACTTTTCTTCTCATTAAAGGAGATGAGTTGCCACACAAAAGAAATACTAAAACATTCAAGGTGTCTCCTCTGTTTTCACAGGAGCGGCGAGGAGTTGACCGCCTTTCTAACAATGGAGATCGCCGTGACAGGGGCGGTGTTGTTCACACTTCTAGCGGTGGGTGCTCTGCTCCTGACTGTGCGACCAGTGCTGCTCCCCCCTGGGCCGCGGTTATGGCCCTTGCTGGGGAATCTGAACATGCTGATACGTCAGGACGCGCGGGAACTTGTGGCCAAACTGAGGGATGAGTACGGAGACATCTTCAGGTACAGTGAAACCTGTCTAATACGACCAGTCAATGTTGAGAAAAAACTGGACGTTGTAGACAGGTCGCCGTCTTAGAGAGGGATAATAATAATATGTATAAAAATATAATTTAGGAGTCGATGGAAAGTTGCCGTTTGTGAGGTGGTCGTCTTTTACAGGTGTTTCCTTGAACAGGTTGAACTGTACTTCGTTTGTTTTGATTTTACAATAATAATGCACGTATAATGTATAATCATGACAAAACAATAATGATATCAATAATAAGATAACATGAACTTTTCATGCCTGTTCCTATCAACGTTCGCGCTTGTTGGATTAGTATTAGTCTGCATTAATTTTAACCTTTCTGTAACTATGCAATTCGTTGAAGCCAACAGGCAGGCACAGAGAAAATGTCCTCCTCTGGTGGATAAATAAAGTATAAAAGTATCTTATCTTATCTTATCTCATCTTATCTCATCTCATCTCATCTCATCTCATCTCATCTCATCTTATCTTATCTTATCATGAGCGCCTTAAACGTGTGTCATACACCATTCACCCCCAGCCTCTACTTCGGTCGCCGTCCAGTTGTGGTCATTGCTGGCCTTCGCCTTATCAAAGAAGCTTTCATCAAGAATGCTGACATCTTCTCCGAGAGACCTAAAGGGTTGGCGTATGAACGATTTACGAGTGGGAAAGGTCGGTGCTCGGCATTTTATACCTATCGTTGTACTTTTTTAAAATTAACTTCGTTAATTATTTAGGTTTTAAAATTATACTGCATTTTTTGTTGTTGTTGTTTGTTTGTTGTTGTTTTGTTTATTTTGATTTTTTATTGGTTAGGGGTGGGGGAGGGTAGGATTTATTTGTTTGTTGTTTTGTTTTGTTTTCGGCCGGGGAGATGTTTGTTTGTTGTTGATGTTGTCGATTTTTAATTTTAATTTTTTTAATTTTTTAATTATTTTTTTTGGGGGGGTATATTTTATTTTGTGCTTTCCCTTTTTCTGTTATTTTGCTATATTACTTTGTTTTCTCTATCTCCGCGTTTGCAGGGATAATGAACACCAGTGGAAAACCCTGGAAGCAACAGAGGAAGTTTGCCATGACAGCTCTCCGCGACCTTGGCATGGGCACTGAGGCGATGGAGATCAAGGTCGGACCTGAGATGATTCAACTGACCAGTCACCTCCTGGACCTGGGCGGCGAGCCGTTTGACCCCCATGACGTCATGTTGGTCACAGTGTCCAATGTTGTGTTTAACGTCTGCTTTGGGAAACGCTTTCAAAGAGGGGATCCAGAGTTTGACATTTTTGCGAAAAGGTAATTTGGATTTTTTTTTAAAAAGTATTTAGTCCCCTTGCAATACTATAAGGTCATTTGTGAGACCGCCTATTTCGTTCCTGCCTGTCTGAGCCTACCCGGGCTGAGAGGGGCGAATTTCAGCAGAAAAAATGCAAATCTTCCCACTACAGACAACGGTGCGAAAGTGGGAGTTGTGCATATCCGAGTCTCAGGTTATGCAGTACGATAACTCTCATAATAATTAGGCCGCTTGTGGTTCTGTTTCGAGACTTTAGTTCACGTACCGGGTAGTCTTATTGTTCATGATTAAAAATGGTTACTTCTGGTTCCCCCATTCCCCATAGGGATTTTCTATTTAGTAGAAGAGATAAACGAACAAGCTAGAAAATTAGAAAACTTTTCAAAACATTAGAACCTATTTCTTTTTATAAGCTGTTTTCTTGCTTAATTATATGTCCACAGTCTCAACGACATCTTCTCCAACGTGGGCATGGACTCTCTTCTCCATTTTCTGCCTTTCTTAGGATGGTTACCAGGGGACCCCTTCAAGGTTTGTGGGAAAGTTTTGTTTTACTTAGCTTTGATGGCCTGGCTATTTCCCTTTGTTTTTACCCCCATTTCTACACTGAAGAGTCGACCAGAGGTAGAATCTTATCCCATTAGCTGTGGCTTTTTCGGTGGTTTGGGTTTGATTTGGATTACTCCTTACGTATTTTGTAATACCGTACGGTCAAAGATGGGTTACTTCCCCTTGCATGTCAAAGCCAACACTTGCAGAGAGCGACACAGGATCTGTCTGTAGTTTTATTCCAGCACTTAAAATTCTTCTTTCGTGTAAGAAGGTTTTTTTTCTGGCTCTGGTTTTCTGGTATCCCAAAATTCCTTCAAGCTCCTTTAGATACCTTGAATTGAAAGTTTAAAACAAAAACCCACACAAAACTCGTCACTGTCGGCAGGTTGAACTGGAGTCTCATCCGTCTCCCCGAGGATATTCTGTAATCCTCAGCTCTAATACTTTGTGCGATAAAATGTCTGAACTAGATTCTAAAAATTACCTCAAAGAACGTATCGAGTAAATGCCAATGCCATAATGATTGTAAGTTGATACTCTTCGTTCGAATTCCTATTATTGCATGATAGAGATAAAATGATTTGTCAAGAAATAATTTAAGCCTCGAGACAATGGTTAACTGCTTCTGTAATTGTTAGTTTTGTTAGAATGGCTGAAACAGCAGCAAAGGCTGGTGCTTCCATAAATAACTAATGAACTGAGCTTTGTTGAAACCAGGCATCTCTGAGCCAATATCTTCTCCTTAAATGGGCGAGAACAACTCAAGTCCAACAGTTTTACTGGCTCTGTGGGGCAATGTTTAGGTTTTTCGCCAGTCATGCGGATGATCCGAGTTCGAACCCGAGTGCGGACAATCTGATTTGTTCTTTTTTGTCTGCTAGGATATTTTCCTCTCAACCCGGGTGGGTCCTGACAACCAGGGTCGAAGTAGCCCGTCTCTTAAATGACTTCACAATGTTGCAAAGGGCCTACAACTGGCAACTTAACCAACCTAACCCAATATAATTTTTCTGGGGAGGCAAACGTGTGACAAATAAATTAACATAATATCTATTTTAATGTCACAACTTTGATTTTGTTCCCTTACCAGTTTACGTCCATTGCAACATTGCAAGATCATTAAAAGATTGGCTACTTCGACTCTGCTACTCAGGGCCAACTCAGGCTGAGAGGAGGAAAATCCAAGTAGATAAATCTACATTGTTCACACTTGGGATGGAACTCAGGTCTTCCACGTGATAGGCAATAAGCAAAACCACAACACCACATGCGTCGTTTTCTAAAAATGAAAAAAAAAAGTTGCCAGACGCAATTGGTGAGATTGATATCATCTTGGAGAAATACCACGCAGACATTTGACGTTTGATGCAACCATACAAAATTGCAGTAGAAAATTGCAAAAGCGTGAAAGGTTTCCCACCTCGTCTAAAATGCGGAAAATGGCATCTTGAATGTCACTAGAGAGCAAAATGAAACCGAACATACTTATAAAGTATATTTCTTATTTGACAAAAGTTGAAATAGATCGTGAAAGCTGGTCGAATTTATGAAATCAAAGGTACATAAAGACAATTGTTTGGATCTGTAACGTCTTCTTTATTTAAAGTATGTCTTCACTGCAGGGGTTATACAAAAGCAGCACTTCGAACATCTAACGATTTTTTAGTGCACAGAATTTTGTACAATTTTACAGAAATCATTTTCACCTACTGCCTGAGTCCTCATCATAATATTCATGAATGTACTACTGTAACATGTGACATGCCTGTACTTGTGCTATTCTGATCAATGTACTCTGTATTGATGTTGCTGATGTACCCATTTCATTGTCAGATGTAAACCCGTGACAGCCAGTTTTCCCAGGATCAATGATGGGTAATCTTACGCAAGCTTATCATCTTATCTTATATCCCCTGGTATTGAAAGGGATTGTTCTAACACATTAAAAAGAAAAAATAATGTTTTGATCTGGAAAGAGTACTGATGGGTTAAAGTGGTTTAGAAAAGAGCTAGTGTCTCTATAAATGACTAATTTCTATGTCAATCACGATATCTTTAGTTCATCGTCAACCTTCCAAAAGTAAAAGATTTCCTTACTCATGCTATATAATCAAACCCTGCCTCTGATGTTGTGGCCAAGAGGGTCACTTGTACCGGGTGGGGTCGGGAGAGGGGGGGGGGGGGGGTGCTAGACCAATGTCAAGATTTCCAATTGTTTAAAGCCTCAGTGCTGCAGTAAGACGCTAAGATACAAAGAACCACAACCGCGAAGTCTTTAGTCGTTAATGCTAGTCAGGAACTGTCTCTGTAAATACACAGGCCACACACTACCAGAAAACGCACCCATAGTCAGTAGATAAAGGACTTCTGAAAACACGATGGAGATGGGTAGGTCACACACTATGAAAGCGAAAAGTATGAAAGACTCACTTTTTACGCGAAGTAGAAAGTTGGAGTTTGAGAACACTCTTCCGACATTAGCTGGTTCTTTGTTTTAGCCCTTCTTTACTAAAACGATTTCGACTTAAAGTGAAGACTCAACTTATTTTTCCCAACAGTTCAACAAACTTTCGGAGACCAATGTGACGTTATCAGACTTCACACTACGTCATCTGAAGTCCAGGTTAGAGCAGATCTCTGAAGAGCCGGAGTGTTTCGCAGATCTGTATATGAGGAAGATGCAGATGGAGGCTCAGACCGAGAAACACTCAGATTTTGATGGTCAGTTAAGTCTTTATTCGTGTGTCTTTTCCTGTTTAAAGCCTAATTTTCTTTCAATTTTTCTTTTTGACTCTCAAAGTCGATGAATGTGTTTCTTAATTTAAATTACTTTTTTTAAATCTCATATCATTAATTTTTTTTTTAGGTGAGATCACATACGATTTAAATCTAATGCTGCTGTCATTACTGGATGAGATATAAAAAACAATCCTGTCTTTTTATACCTCCATAATTTGTATGATTTAGACAATTTGATTATTAGTAAAATTCGAAGCCAAGCTTGGAGTACGTTTTATGAATATATGAGAGTAATCTACAATCACCAAGATGATACGTCATTCGCAAAAGGTTGTCGACTCCATAGAACATGTATCTTTCTTCCTAGAATATCTTTGGTTTGACTTTAAAGCTGAGGTGTGGTATCGTGCCTCGTTGTTTTTTATAATATGCTCTGCAATTTTAGACGATACCACAACAACGTAATGATACTTCTTTGATCCTGGATCTGTCTCTTTGAAAAACAACATCTTTTATTTTTATGATATTTCCGCCTATTTTATGATTGCGTATCGACCTCGGAAGAGTGTCTGAAGTGCATGGTTTATTGTACTGTTAGTATGACTGCGCTATGGAGTAGCTACCGACAATCCGCACTTCGATGAAAGATCAAAGAACGAGGTGACGCCTGGATGGGTTATTGGCATAACGTGAGGCATCTCCGAGATGTTCCACTTGGTCTGATGAGGGTAAGAGGTGAAAATATCATCTAACAAATAGGTTGGTTGTTTGGTTGCTTGGATGTTTTTTCTTTCTTTCTTTCACACGCGCGCGCGCGCGAGTGTGTGTATGTGTGTGTGTGTGTGTATGTGTGTGTGTGTGTGTGTGAATATGTGTGCGTGTGAATGTATGCGTGTGTGTGTGTGAATGTGTACGTGTGTAAATGTGGGTGCGTGCGGATCCCTGTTAGAAGATGCAGTTGAGCGTTCAGATAAAATGGCAGGTGTTTAGGCAATAATTAAATAAGCGTCAAATTTCAGAGTTCTCAGCTATTTTCTCTCCTCCCAGTGCTTGTTTGAAGCATCATTTCATCGAACCCCCCCCCCCCCCCTCCCAACTCCCCGCGTTCTTTTTTTACTTTCTTCGTCTTCATTAACTTATATATTATAAAGATAGTCCTGGATACTGCCTGCGCCTCTGTATGAAGTAAAGGGAAACTGGATTCTTTTAGCGAGACATCATATTTTTAGGGAAAAAAATATAGGGCCCACACCAGCTGAACAATTTGAAAAGTGTTCGATTCCCCTCCCACCCCCCCCCCCCCACCCCCACCCCCAACCTTATATTCGTTTCCCCCTCATTGTTGTTGTTGTTGCTGCTAGTTTTTTGTTGTTGTTGTTGTTCTTGTTGCTGTTGTTGTTGTTGTTGTTGCTGCTGCTGCTGCTGCTTTCGCCATTGTTTTTGACCTAAACTTGTTTGTGCACTCATTCTCTCGTTTTCTCAACGTAATAGAACCATAAAGTGAAATATGTCTACAAGATGAAGCTGAATTCTGTATGATATTTTCTCCTACCTAGCTGAGAACCTGACCGAAATCTTACTGGAGCTGGTGACGGCGGGCAGTGAGACCACGGCCTCCACACTACAATGGATGCTGCTATATCTGGCTCTAAACAGGGAGGCACAGGACACGGCGCAGACAGAAATTGACCAAGTGCTGGGTTAGTGTGTCCAAAGTATGACTAGTTGGTTGGTTTTGACTGAGTGATCCTTACAGCTTACAAGGTTATTCTAGAAGCGGGGACCTAAGTTTTAAAATCTATCTCCTAAAAGATAACCATGAAAATTCTAAGAAAATCCGATTAATCCCTGGACCCTATTCTATTCATTTTCTGTTTATCGG
This sequence comes from Phyllaplysia taylori, assembly GCA_032273245.1. Lineage (NCBI taxonomy): Eukaryota > Metazoa > Mollusca > Gastropoda > Aplysiida > Aplysiidae > Phyllaplysia > Phyllaplysia taylori. Next base: position 4,029 of record JAUKPP010244362.1, on the reverse strand, counting down.
TTTGGCAATCTATCCGTCCATCCATCAATCTGTCCCTCCATTCGTCTGTCTTTCTGCCTTCCTGTCTATTTGTCTGTCTGTGCCTGACTGCCTGTCTGTCTGTCTTTTGCCTTTCCTTTTACCCCCCCCCCCCCCTTCCTCTCGCTCTATCTATCTCTGCCTCAAGAGATAAAAACCATTTCCAACAGCCATGTTATCAAGACCATCCTATCTAAGTGGACAATTACATTTCAAACAGCATTTTCATTGTACCTCCAAACTGCATTATCTGTTTATCAGTTTAGCCATCCATCTGTCCGTCCATCCATCCACCTGTCTCTCCATTCGTCCGTCTTTCTGCCTTCCTGTCCGTTTCTGTGCCTGACAGCCTGTCTGTCTGTCTGTCTTGTGCCTTCCTTTACACCCCCCCCCCCTTCTCTCCCTCTCTCTCTTTCTCTCTCTATATCTTTCAAGAGATACAAACCATATCCAACAGCTGTATTATCAAGACCATCCTATCTACGTTGGTAATTACACTTCAAACGGCATTTTCATTGTACCTCCCTGCCCATCCCCTCCTCCAATCCTTCCAATCCTGAGAAGGAACATTTCCCGAAATGGCTGACCGCAACCAGAACAGCACAAACAATATCTGTCTTTATTCACCCCCCCTCCCCATCTCTTTTCTTTATCTTCCCCTCCCCAGAGGGATCATTCCCCACGTACTCGGACCGCTCACGTCTGCCGTACACCGAGGCTGTCATCCTAGAGACACAGAGACTTGCTGACGTCACGCCCTTCGCCATGATGCACGCCGTCACAAAAGACACCATGTTGGCCGGATTCCAGTAAGAGACTTTATTATACAGAGTGATGAAAAAGGATGACCCGAATCTATGACTCAATATTTTGACGAGCAAAAGCAATCGAAACCTCAAGTTCAGACACAAGTATGTTTCCGACGCAACAATTTCGACTTGTTTCTGTAAAAACTCTTATAGCTCCAAGGAATGTAAACGGATTGCGATGAAAATTGGCAGACAATTAAACAGATATTTTTCTTTCTTTAGATATAAGTTTTGTGATGTACCTCACACGGAAAGCAAAGATACAGGCTGAAAACAAAGTGTCAAGTTACTTTGCCACATGAGTATATTTCTGGTCTTACATCACTGTAGCCATCACTAGCAGAAAGGGAAACACCAAAGCGATTTAGAGAACTCCTACTTGACACATTAATATGACATTGATGAATTATCTTGCATTGACCTCGCCCGAAATGCTGGAGGTGGCCGTATTTAACACCTGTAAGACCGGAATAAAACGTCAATGTAAGTACACTACATGTTACTTAGAATCGCCAATTTCACAAAAGCAACATTCGTTAAAACTAGTGATTACAGCGGTGCATTTTCATTCTCAGAAGATATCCCGATATACAGCAACAATTCGTGCAATGTTATGCTCTTAATCTTTTCAACCTCACATTTTACTTGTTTTCTCACCAGAATCCCGCAGCATGCCATTGTGATACCATCCGTCACTTCCGTTATGATGGACCCTAAGCTGTTTCCAGAACCGGACCAGTTTAAACCGGATAGGTTCCTGGGTGTGCAAAGAGACCGACTCAGAGAGTTTGGATTGATTCCGTTCTTCGTAGGTGAGATACAAGACTTTAGTTCTTCGAAAAAATGTATAATATTACATCGGTTTGTTGGTTTTGATATACTGTTTGTACGCCCCTGGTTACATCCAAGAAGGGAAACCTTATATTTTAAATCCTTCTACCTACCGGTACGTCATTTTAAACGGGGGAGAGGGGGGGGGGGGGGGGTAAATGGATAGCAGAGCTATAACTTAGTTATGTTATACTCGTATATGAACTCTAAAAAGTTCTGTCTTCCGCAAGTTGTAGTCTTGTATACTGAGATTAGTGTAGAAGCAATTATTCGAGTTGTATGCATTCTTGCGTTACAACTCCTACTGAATCCCCTGGGATCCCTCTTGGCAGTTTCTCCTTTGGAGACCCATTTCTTTCCCTGTCTATTAGTCTACCAAGGAGGTGTCCCATTTATGAATTCATTCAAAGCCAAAAGTCCTTAATCTTCTTATCAATATGATGTGTCGTCTAGAAAAGTAAACACATTAGCGAAACGTCAAGAAAAAGCTGAACAAGTGAGCAGGAGACATTTTCAGTGAACAATAAAGCGTTTTCAACTCCTCATTTCATTTGTAAGTGCTTGTTGGTGGTTCATAGATTATGCCCCAACACATGTTTCAATAGTTTAAAGTTTTCATTGTGTGTTATAACATAATTTTTAAATTAGCCATAAAAACATTTCAGTGATATTGACAATAATATTTCTTCGTTCGTTTACATCCAAACAGGAAAAAGGATTTGTCTGGGAGAATCACTGGCGAGAATGGAGCTCTTTTTGTTGACAGTTGCCATGCTGCAGCACTTCCGGTTTGTCTTACCGGAAGACACACTGACACCATGCTTGAAGGGCACATTAGGAGCTACTCGACGTCCACACCCTTTCAAGATTCGAGCGTTGAGGAGGGAAAGAAACTGAAGAAAAACAGCGCGCCAGGAATACAATCTGTCATATATTTGGCAACTTGAAAACACGTGTGTTACTTTTCCAATAAAACTACGATAGCTACAGAGTTGTAAGTTGGTAAATGCCTGCAAAAAGATAGATAGATTCTAGGTCCTCATGACGGCCTTCGATTTCTCATTTGTTCATTTTCAGAATTTAGAAAAGTAATTTGACAAAAAGTTCCCGTCCTTCTTTGGCCTTTATAATAAGTCCACTGAGAAACGAAACTAGACTCGCGTTCAAGACGTGTTTGACGCGAGTGCACCTCGTAACTTTCCCGCACGCGCTGAGGTGAACTCCAAAAGCTCATGTGTGCATGCAGTCTGTTATGAGGATTGAGACGCCTATCTTCTTAGGACAGGCATGGGACAGTGAATGAGGTCGAACCTGGGAGTAGGACCACGCTCCATATGTATCCTCTCTTTCTCTCTCTCTCTCTCTCTCTCTCTCTCTCTCTCTCTCTCTCCTCGTATATTGCTCCCATTATTACCCGAGCGAAGCCAGCGACCTAGTAAGTAAAATATATTTTAGAATAATGGTAAAATGTCAAAGATGGCGCACAATGCTCCATACATTTTTTCCAGGCTGCCAGAACTTTATTTGAGATTTAGAAAGAGTTCATTGCCCCAAACTATGAAAATTCTGTAAAGAATATTCTTTAATAATTAACTGAAAGGAGGACATTTGAAGTACGACCCCCCATTAGCTGTTCGAGTAGTCATAATACTACTAAGTCAGCATCCAGGAATGGTAATGTTTCAAAGCGTTCTCTTCGAATGCCAAATGCTACTATGAGGAATCGAATGATAAATAGAATAATATTCTTCAAAAGTAGATTAAGTAGAAGGAAATTAGAATGTAACGAAACGTAGTGAATTTTTGTTCTCCTTCTCTTTGAAGCGGAGGTGGGGGTTATGTCGTCTATGTATGTTTAATTTTTTTTACTTGTTTTGTTACTTTCTGTCGATGAAAACTATGAAGGATTCTAATAATATTTTATACAATACAAAGTTGTTTTAGTGTTACGCTTACGGAGAGAGAAATCCTTATAATATTATTATTAATTCACGTGAAATGTCACTTTTTGCCTCGTTGAGAGCGCCTTCCCTGTATTATTTGCATGAAACCCTTGCTGCAATAATGATATGGTGAAGATTTCTTTTTTCTTTGATAAATTCTTTTTAAATTTTAATAGCAGTAAAGTGATTTTCCCTTCACCTCCTTCAATAGCGATGCTTGACGTTCTTGTAACAGGTGTCAAAAAAAAAGAGAACCCTTTCAAATGCCAATAACTCGGTCGTTTTTGCACCAATTTCCATAAAATTTCAGACAAATAAAATTTAACCAAGGGGACAACAGATCTGTAAATATGAAGAAAATCAAGTGATGCATAAACGAATTATCAAGTTTGTAAAATTTCAACGAAAATCGAGAAACGCGCAAAACT
>JAUKPP010244351.1:0-13361 GCA_032273245.1 Phyllaplysia taylori | reverse complement strand
ACCGTCCGGGGATCGAACCCACGACCATTGGCATGAGAGGCAGACACCACTAACCTCTAGACCACGAGAGCCCCCAGGAAATCTGTCTTGATCGTATTGTAATGTCAAGAGATACAGAAGCCTAGTAAACTTAGATTTGTATGTATTTTCATCAGCATAATCGATTCTTTAAAAAAAAACGCCTTTTCCTTCTACAGACATGTCTGTGTTTACCAATTAGTTGTGCATTCTTCAGAAAAAAGGGGAAGCTTTCCAATTTTCACATATCATTGGCGCCCAGTCATCAAAGTCTTCAAACTTTTCATGAGCTTTTACTGCCTGGACACACTCACAATACTGTATGTGAAGTTTCATGAAAATTCATTGATCACTGAACAAAATATGGCAAAAACCCAGGAGCCTATTTTTGGGGGCTTACCCTGTACATGGGTATAAATGGAGTTGAAATTCCTTTCTTTTTATCTTTTAATCATCCATCATCAAGTTTCACGCTTTAATCGATTGTCATAATAGATTTAAAGAGAACCTCACTTTCCAATCTTAAATGCATTATTTTGTTGTTGGTTACACTTCATTTTGAAGTTGTTGGTTCATTATTTTCATTTACAATTGTCCTTTTTCTTATACTGACCTTTATAGAATCTATTTCCATCATATTGTAATTGTATTGAGTGAGCCACTTGCTTGACAACAATATCAATCTCTGGTGATGAGCTTACCCTGTCCTTACCTAAACTTTTTGTTCCCACAGATCTGAACCCAGTAGCTGGGTGAGTCGACTCTGCCAGTAGGAGCAAACAGCACTGGACTAGAGTGATGTGTGCGTGCAAGTGTGTGTGTATGGTTGTGTGTTGGTGATTATGCAATTCTATTCTTATTACACTCTATATTTGTATGCGAGAGGACTCACTCAGGACATAATTCTTTTTTTACAATTTTTTAAAATTCTTATTTTATGGCTGTTCATATCACTTAGAGGGTTTTCAACATTTTTGGCCATTTTCAGGGGAGCACACCAAAGTTTCGGACCGGCATTTGGGGTGTAATAGTTAAACTCTTTGCCTACCTTCCAAAAGGTCAGAGTTCGATTCCTGAGTAGGGACAAGCATTTGTGTGTCTTGCTGCCAGGATTCATCCCTCTCAGCCTGGGTTGGCCCTGACAGGCATGATCGAAGTAGCCCATTTCTCTTAAATGATCTTACAATCTTGCAAGGGCCGTAAAATTTATAACTATGCCAAACTAAAAAAGTTCAATATTTTTTTTTACTTCTTCCGGCATAGAAACTGCTAGCTGGGAATAACTCTGCCATTGTTAAAGCTATGGATGTGCTCCTTTTTGAGAACATAGCTATCTATATAGGTGTCAGCACATGGTGGTGATAACTCAAAACTGCAAATGTAGAAAATTTCCCCCCTTTGTGAGATGGCCAAGGATACAATGACATTCTTTTTTACCATGCGCCACAGACATCCATAGATAGATTGCTTCATCCATAGATAGATTGCTTACTCTGATATCACATCCATATTCCATGGACACCGCCATAAGAACATAAACTGCATTGGAAATATGGCGAAGACTAATGAAGGGTTAAGTGCCTCACCCCTTCGTTCATTAGGCAGATGTACCTATATTATGACAGCACCTGTGCATGTCGCTACACCATAGACAAGTTTTCATAGAGTGGGAAGAGAAACAACCATTACTATGACGTCAGAGTAACTTGTTCTCTATGTATATCTGTATGTCTATGCTGGGCAGTAACATTCTAAACACTAAGGACTCCGAGAAAATGTTCTGAATGCTATAAAACTTATTATGTCTGTGATAACAAAATTTAATGTTGAAACGATGTTACTGATGAGACACAATAAATAATACAAGAAGATTGGTTGGAAAAAAATATAGTCAAGCCTTTCTAGTATTAATGAGTTTTTTTTTATAAGTAGGCGCAGTGGGATTTTGTTAGGTGTTTATTCACTGATATTTTAGTCAAAAGAAAAAAATTTGAGCATTCATGTACTGTGAAACTTCTATATAGTTTAGTCAAAAGAAAAGAATTGAGCATTCATGTGCTGTGAAACTTCGATACAGCAAGATCGTCAGGACCAGATCAATGCCTTCTTATATCCGATATGTTGTAACAAAGACAAAGGAGTGCGGGGAGTTTTGTTTTCTCTGGTAACCACCAAGGTCTCATGTTGTTTTATCCGAGTCCCACGGTATTTGACACTAGCAAGCTAGTAAGTTGAGGCCTCTTTTAGTTGCGAATATATCTAAAAGTCTATACATTAACGTGTGAACACTACACACATTAAAAATCCCTTGATTGTTGAAAATTGAAAAGAATGGGCCTGTTCGGCAGGCAAAAATTTAATATTAATCCCTACTCAAATACTTTTGAATGGTTCTCGGCGCCGAAATGACCTTTTAGAGTCGATGGAGCCTTTAAACCCAAAAAACAAACAATCTCTGAATTAATTCTGTTGTAGAGCTGGCTATGGTGCCTGTTTTCCGAGAGTTACTTAATTAGGAGTCATTTATACATAGAGGTGTCAGCTTCTTTGGCTATTTTAGCCTCTGTTTTTCGGCTCAATGAACAAATGTGATGATCTGTTTCGACCCATGGGACCATGCAGGAGAGAGAAGACGATAGACAGTCATCAAGTTTATCGCAGTCATGTAATATATATAACTCTTAAAGGAATGTGTCCATGCAAATTTGTGCAAGGCATTTAGCGGAATAATTTGCAATATCCATTGAATTACCTATGTTTTGATAAGTACTAGGATGAAGTGCATTATATGAAAAGTACGAAAGATGGCTTATCAATGAAAGACTTAATCTCAGTGTATTTTCTTACAGATCACACTTTCTTTTTTTTTGTCCATGAACTTAAAGTAACAATCCCATGTTATGCATTTGTTACGGCTGGAGGTGACGAAAAATGTAACATTCCCCAGTCGTAAATGTTCAGAGAGTGATTGAGCAGAGGTCAGTACACATACTATCTCACTTCACCTCAATCATTCTTTAATTTAACAAAGGTCAATGCATGCATATCTCACTTTGCTTCATTTATTCTATTACTTTTACATTCTCGTGAAATGTCTGCGGAGTTTCAGCAATTATCCTCTTCTCTTGCTCTCGCCATACCCCAACTGTCTTTCCCTCTCTCTTCTTCTCTAGTCTTAAACTCCATCACCTCTTTTTTTCTTTCTCCCCTCACACTCTCTCCCTCTCTTCCCTATCCCTTTCTCACATCTTCCACTCTCCCCTCCCTTTCTCCCCTCACTCCCTCTCTCTCTTTTCTCTCTCTCCCTCTCTTCTCTCTCCCTCTCCCTCTCTCCCCTTTCCCTCTCTCCTCCCCCTTTCTCTCATCTTCCCCTCTCCCCTCTCCCTCTTCCCTCTTTCTCCTCTCTCACCCCTTTTATCCTTCTCTGAGCAAGTATCTATCTATGTCAACACAGCTATATATATTTTCTTATATATACCCTATTGCAGCCTCTTAAAGAAGCTGAATGCAGTCAATTATGTTATCATTTTGTCTTACTGTTGATTATTCGATAATTAATTCTTTCAATTATAATGCCATACATTTAGATAGTATCCATCCACATTTTGTGAAGAAGTTGATTGTATCTTTATCTTTTGCAGTTTGCATTAATCATGTATTTATATAACCAGTCTTGATTCTTTTTGTTTTTATATTAATGCTTAAACATGTGTGTGTTTGTGTGAGAGACTGCGTTCTGGCTTGTATGGTATTATGTGTGTGTTTGTGTGAGAGACTGTGTCCTTGCTTATATGGTAACATGTGTGGGTGTGTTTGTGTGTATGATTTAATGTGTATTTGCATTTATGAATACATTTTTACACATGTGAGAATGAATGTGTTTGTATGTGTGTCGTGCATTTGATCGCTGTGATAGATAGAGGACTAGTACTAGAAAAAGAAGGTGACATGCCGCCTTCTCGCTTCCAGATCAACTCTGGTGTGATCTCCCTGTAGTCTCTCCAGAGTGTTCAAGACCTGTGTCTCTGGTGTAGTGGTTAGGCTCTTCACCTATCACACGGAGGCCGGGACTTCAACCCTGCTTTGGACAAACATATACATGCCTCATCTGGGGTGTTGTGTCTGTCTCAGCCCAGGTTGACCCTGAAAGGCAAGGTGGAAGTAACCCACCTCATAAGTAGCTGATTGTGGGAAAAGGGGTGTAAAACTTAAAACAAACCAAAAGAGGACAAAGAGTAGAAAGGTTAGCAAAGAATAGAAATGTTGCTACAAAATTTGCTGAACATATTTATTGTGGGAACAAGTCACCTGGCAGATAAAAAGAAACGTTATTCTGCGCTTGTACTTGCTTGATGTCTTTTGAGATAACGGATTCTATTGTATTGCTTTAGAATTCCTTTGTTGCTTATATTATTCTGTGGGTACGTTTAATGTGAGATATCTGCATTATTAGAGTAATTTGTAAATGTCACAGATTTGACTTATCAGGAAATCTGAAATTATGGAATGAAGGAGTTCTAAGGTGGTGATTGGTTGAAATCTTATTTTATCAGGAGCTTCCGTTTAGACAGAATGAAAAATTTTTGGGCGAAGTTTTTTTTATTTTTCCATCATGTGAATTTAAATTGTGTGTGTTTTTTCTCCTCTTGTTTTATTTTTGGTCTTTTTGTTTTTTTCTTTCTAATTTGTGAATTTTATTTCTTTGGTTTCTTTTTCTTTTTTTGTTTTTGCATTGTATAATGGGTTTTATCAACAGTTCATGATTTCAGTGCTTTCTTAATATCATCATCCTGTCTCAAATTGAGATTTTTTTTTATACGTGAACATGAGGCACAGTAGACAGTAAGTCTACATTTTTGCATCTAAAACATAATATATAGATTGATGAAGGCAGCGCGTGGCTCAAGATTTGTCTGTTCTTACATCTATACGTATTTTGCCCAGAAAGATCTGTTTAGATCTAGTGGGAGAAAGTCTAAAGAGAAGCTCAAGAATAACTTGTACCTACACAATTAAAGTAAATGCATTGAGATAAGTGCTATCGGTGATAGTATCTAATTTGTATAACTTGATTTTTGGGACAATGTATTTTTTCTAATTCATTAATGTCACACTTTTGTCGGATTAAAAGAGGAGATCAGGCACGTCAGTACGAATTTCCTGCTATACATTGTGATTGGCTAGGTTCATGGCTATTTTTTTATTCGTTTTTTTAAATTTCATTTGGTGGGATTTTTAAAAGTTTTTTTCTTCTTTTTTCTATTTAAATTGAACTTTTCTTTTGGAAGCTCTATGTCTCAAGTACACAGGCTTATGTGTGTGGACATTATTTGGACCATGGGAATATTTGCTGGTTCAAACAGCTGTCTACTGATTATTTGACATGATCGTACATTTGACCATTGCACTGGTGGCTTGCAAATGTCATTGTGGCTTTTTAGAGCAGGCAACCCTTTTTTCTTTATCCTGTTATTCTTTAGTATTGTTGTTTTTTTCGGAATTTTTTTTCTCAATTTTTGGGGCTTTAGGGGAGGGGGGGGGGGGGGCGTCCTGCTTTGCCGAAATGGAAAGAAAATGCAGTTCAAACCACTATCAGGCCTGATACCAGCATCTGTGGTGTAATGTTTAAAAGCAAACACTTCAAAATAGTCTAAAACAGGGGTTCTCTTATAATTTATAACAAGGAGTTTTTATATGAAAACATGTCAATGGTGGTATCCATACAAATATATATACAAAATAACATGTATGTTGCTAGCACATTTTCCCCTAAGTTCTTCTGATGACATTGCCATCTGGAAGACCAAATTTTTCAAAGTTACCCTATAAAAGTGAGGTTAGGGACAAAGTGTGTCTCAAAGTGTGTCAATGGCTAAAGCAGCCAGAGAAGATGGTGCGTTTATAAATAAATAACTCGGAACAAAGTGTGTCAAGCTGCTAGATCTTATAAAATACTGATAATGAACATCTGATTCAAAATCATGTATCAGGATTCTAAAATATACCTGTACTCCCTATTTGTGCTTTATCAAAAGAACTGTGTGTATAAGTTTTCTACTCTCGGTACGGTTGAATGAATCCAGCTGGTATTAAAAAGCTATGCTATCAAAAGAACTACATATTAATATCTAACTCATCAACGTTCAATTTAATGAACCTAGCTGTTATTAGAGTGCTACACTATAAAAATAACTGCATGTTAATTCACAATTCTTCAATGTTCAACTTAATTAATCCAGCTGTCATTAAAGTGCTACGCTATCAAAGGAATTACATGAACAATTCATCTACCTTTGATTGAATTAATCTTGCAGGCATTAAAATGCTGTGCTTTCAAAAGAACTGCACGTACAATTCATCAACTTTCGACTGAAACAGCTATCAAAAGTATGTAATTTATGTATAATTCACCTACCTTCGATTGAACAATTCTAGTTGGCATTGAAGTGCTGCACTTCAAATCTGAAAGGGCCCATCTGTTGATTTCTTTCTGTTGACTGGTTTTTTTTTATTATGATGATCATTGCCTTTTAGGTTGTTGTCAGTCGATTTTCTTTGACGTGACAGTCTTCCTACCATAATTTTCAGACAATTTTTGTTGCCTTGTTCACTTTCCTGAATAAAGTATATCAATTTTCATCACATTTCAAACTTTTCTCGATTGCTCTTGAAGATCTTTTGTGGGAGTTCTGGGGTTATTTCTGAACTGACGCTCGTATAGGTGGTGTAGTAGTTATGCTCTTTGTCTATCACTCTTAGGACATCTAAGTTCAATTCCTACACGTGGACGGCCACCTGCGTCTTTCTGTTTGATTCGGCCTTCTCAGCCCAGGTGGGCCCAGACAGGTAGGATCAAAGTAGCCTGTCTCTACTTTTGTTACCAGTTTTACGTCCCCTGCAACACTGTAAGGACTGGCGCTGTGGTGTAATGGTTAGGCTCTTCGCCTTGCATGCGGAAGACCCTGGTTCGATCTCCGATCGTGGACGTTCTGGGTGTTTTTCTGCTGGGATTTTTATCCCCTCTCAGCCTGGGTTGGCCCTGACAGGCAGGGTCGAAGTAGCCCGTCTCTTAAAGTGACCTTAGAGTGTTGCAGGGGATGTAAAACTGATAACCAAACCAAACACTGTAAGGTCATTTAGGACTACTTTGATCCTGCTTATCAGGGCTAACCCAGGCTGAGAGGGGAAAAAATCCCAGCAGAGAAAAAAAACAGATCGTCCGCGCTCGGGATCGAACTCGGGGTCTTTCACATGACAGGTGAAGAGCCTAGCTATTACACCACAGCGCCGCTCTGTCTCTTTTATAACCTTACAGTGTTTTAAGAGATGTAAAACAAAAAGCCAAACCAAAATCTTATCCAAACATACAAAGACATCAGACACTTCTTGAGTGTGTTCAAGTCACTGGGGTCTGTTGTATTGTAATGGGCTTTTCGCCTATCACATGGGTTCTTCTAGGCATTTGTGGCGTAGCCTATTCAATCGAATGGGTCATTCTATCTCTGTTTTTCTGCCCGGACAGTGTCCCTCTCAACCTGGGTTGGCCCTGACAGGCAGGGTTGAAGTAGCTCATCTCTTAGATGACCTTAGAGTGTTGCAGGGGCTGAGTTAAACCGAAGCCACAGGCATCTGTGGTGCAATGGTTAAGCTCTTCCCGCGGAAGACCCGAGTTTAATCCCACATGCGGATGATCTGCGGTTTTCTTTTTAGGATTCATTCCTCTCATCCCGGGTTGCCTGACAGGCAGGGTCGACATAGCCCGTCTCTTAAATGACTTTACAGTGTTGCAAGGGACATAAAATTACAAACCAAACCAATCCCAAACCCTTAATGAAACGAAAAAGCATCTCCGACGCCGCTTGAGTAGGTTCAAGTTACTGCATGGCGTCTGTGGTGTAATGATTAGACTCTTCTCCTGCCACGCAGAAGACTTGAGTTCGAGGCTGTGTGGGACAGTTAACGTTTATATGATATAGTAGGCCTATATCTCCGTTTTTCTCCTGCGACAGTTTCCCTCTCAGTTTGGGTTGGCACTGACAGGCAGGGTCGAAGTAGTCTGCCTCATACGTGACCATATGGTGTTGTAAGAGCGGACGTTAAACCAAACCAAGATAAAAGTTCAAGCTCGATTGTACTTAAACCTACCAGACCCGCGTCTGAGGTGTTATGGTTATGCTCTTCGCCTATCGCGAAGAAGACTCTAGTTCGATACCTACACGGGGACGAGCATCTGCGTCTCTTTACCAGGATTCGTACCTCTCAGCAATGGCTGGCCCTAACACGTAGTCGAAGTACCGCAGCCTGTCTCTTTAACGACCTTACAGTGTTTCAAGGGATATTAATAAACCTAAAAACCAAAGCAAAATCTTAACCAAACAAACACCGTGGACGGCTGTTCATCAGGTTCAAGTTGGACTGTACTAAGGCCCACCAGGTGCTCTTATGTTTGATGTCTTCTATATTTACCTCTGGTGGAGTTGCTGCTTGCTAGCAGACGTCAGCTTGCTCATCTGTCAAGGTCAACCGTCTTCTGACTACCGGAAGTGGGCGGGGAATGTTTGATGATCAGTCACAGTGGGTGGTCTATCTGTGTGTGCGAGTGCTTGTGTGTGTGTACCCGTGGGATTTGTGTGTGTGGTGTCTTGCTGTATTTAATTTGTGTGTGAAACTGTGTGTGTGTATCTTGTGGTTTTCTTTGCTAAGTTGTTTGGGTGGGTTTTTTGTTCGTGTTCAGGTGGGGCGTAGGACTTGATACATGTACAGAAAGACATAGGCAGGGGTAAGTTACAGAAAGAGCATTTTTTGTTTATTTTGGCTTAATGTCTCTCCCAACACCGTAAGGTCATGTAAGAGACGCCTTGCTTCGACCCTACCTGTCAGGCCAACCCGAGCTGAGAATAATTATAATAATGGATTGCATTTATAATATATAGCGCATATCCCAATTAGAAAAGCCTAATCGACGTTAGTGGTGTAATGGTAAGGCGCTTCGCCTATCACGCAGAGGTCGTGAGTTCGAGGCCGCCTAAGGCAGTTTGTTTGATCGAGAAGATCTCCGTTTTTCTGCTGGGACAATGTCCCTCTCAGCTTGAGTTTTAGCCCTGGCAGGCAGGGTCGAAGTAGCCCGTCCCTTAAATGACACCACAGTGTTGCAAGGGACGTTAAGCCAAAACCAAACCAAAACAAGGAGGGTATAGTCAACAACACATTTTACCATGTTACCGTTTGACATTTTTCTTTTCTGTTGTTCATTCAGAAATTTAACCTGTCACATGACGTCATGTTGCCCTTCACCGTGTGTGACAGGCTAAAACAGAGGGAAGCTGGTGCCTTTATAAATAATTAATTACTTAGAATCATCCACTGTGTACGATCAGCTTTGACCTCAAATTGCTCAGTGTAGGGCCTACTCAGTTCAGCACACCGGCGCTGTGATGTAATGGTTAGGCTCTTCGCCTTGCATGCGGAAGACCCCGGTTCGATCCCTGATTGCCGACGATCTGGGGGGTTTTTCTGTTGGGATTTTTTCCCTCTCAGCACGGGTTGACCCTGACAGGCGGGGTCGAAGTAGCCCGTCTCTTAAATGACCTTATAGTGTTGCAGGGGACGTAAAACTGGTAACCAAACCAAATCAGTTCAGCACATCACTTACAATATTCTCAACTTAACTCTTTTGCTTACTACATTGACCTCCAAATATCGCTAGTTGTTTCGCAAAGGGGCGAATACTACTAGGACTTTAATGGCTATTCGTTCCTCTGTAATAGCACAGGCGATATGTGTGTGAGACATATCGCTGACTGTTTAGCAAAGAGGCGATACTCCACTACATCAATTATACTATTCGCCCTTATGCAAAACAGCCAACGATGTGTGGTGTATTTTGCTTTTCAGCCAGTAGGCCCTAAGTTGAAGTGACTTTCTTACCTTGCAAAACATTGGAGACAGAGCAAACAAGAACGATATCTAAACTGATGGTATATTATTAGATTCTGCCCATTAAAATGTAAATATAACGTTTCTAATCTGTGGGGCAGGTGGCTTTTGGCAGGGCACGCCCTCTTGGGGATTATAAGTAATGTTAAATTTATGGGTAAACGAGAACGGCCAGCAATGAGGGTGAGTGTGTGTGTGTGTGTGTGTGTGTGTGTGTGTGTGTATGTGTATGTGTATGTATGTGTGTGTGTGTGTGTGTGTGTGTGTGCGCGCGCGTGTGTGTGTGTGTGTAAGAGGGAGAGAGAGAGAGAGAGAGAGAGAGAGACCTTGCTAGTGTGTTTGAATTGCAAAAGGTGTTTTTTTCCGCCAAAAATCGATTTACGACAGTTGATCTGCATTGACCAAAAAGACTACGGTACCAGTAGTATCTCTAGGTGATACGCACACAGGTTTATTGCACTCTCTCGCACTCACAAAGGTAGGTGAGTTGAACAGAAGTAATTGATTAATCAATGGGTTTCATTATTCGTTTGGTAATCGAAGAGCGAGGGTAGTCCTTATAATGGATAGCCACCATTTGAAAAAAGAGATTCAGTTTCCGCCTGCTTGTGTCCTTTCGTTTTTCTGAGAATGACAACATTGTCCATATTAATTGACTAATCGATTTATCGGCTATGCCCATATTGATCGATTGTTAATGAGGCAAAAAGGATTATAAATTCTTACTAATCGACTCATCTTTAGAATCATCAAACCGACACGAAAAACCGTCTCTTGAGTTTCTACCCAACCACCTTTCAGTTACTATGTCGAAGGTAGGTCACATCCTTTACGTAAACAAGAAGTCTGGTGTGAAACAAATCCATCTCGAACATTCTGATAACCTCATTGTCTGACATCTAAATCATTGTTTTTACTTAACAAGTCATGAATTCACCCCGTCAAGACGGATCTAAATGGGACAGATTTGTTCCGACACGCCGATGTCGTCTAAGTACGAGACGAGACAGTTTTGAGATAACGAGTCCTCTTCAACCCAAAAATGTCGTACCCCACTAGGGGGGCGGAAGGAGTCTCGCTGACATTACGTTAGGAGCTCGGTGCTATCTTGAACTAACTCCAGATTTCCCGCAATGCGGAAATGGGATTTGAAGTGAATCAGTTAAATGTATAATGTCCTATATTTGTCTCACAAAAATTCTGAGGTAATTGTAGTTTAAGATAGCACTGGGGTCGTGAGTCGTGACTACTCCACTTTGCAATATTTACCTACCGGCGGTACTCCATTCAGTTGATTCATGAACGTTATTTTTCTGATATTTTATAAAACTGTGCGTTCCACAGAAAAATACGACAGGCTGATCCATACGCTATCTCAATTGTGTATCGAGCTTCTTCTCCTTAGCAGTGTCAACAAATTTGTTTAAAAAATAGGATCTACTGGGTTTTTTTCCCATGCGCGTAGTGTCCATAATATAAGCTTTTTTTTTTTTAAATGCTTGCTCCATCTTTTTGACCGCCTGAAAGTCCATCTTATTTTCTCTGTTAGCCCTTTTGCCTCTATTTCTTAACATAGGTATTTTTTTACTTTTACTTCATGCTTGCTAGCTCTTCACCATGGGGCACCATTCGCCCCTGTTTGTATCGTTTCATTTTTATCTTGGTTTGGGCTGCTTTCTTTTAGTTTTGGTGGAGGTTTTTTTTTGTTATTTGTTCGTTTGTTTGGGTTTGGGTTTGTTTGTTGTTGTGGGTTTTTTTTATTATTTCTACAAACAATTTTGCCTGATAGGCTATAACTTTTCGTGATAACGAGGTGCCTACGAACGCAGCACACAAAGAACAACCCTCAGGGAAACTTAAGCCTTTTAAGTGCTTACGTAAAAAAAAAAAGAAAAGGCTAAAACAGCCGAGGCTGGTGCCTCTATAAATAACCCACTCCTTCCTACTATTCTATAACTTCACTACTTGTTTTGCGGACCGTTGAATAGTTCACTATACTATAGGTGTTTTTTTATTGTGCTCGTACTTTGGTTAAACCAACATCGTTTGCGTTTGGTTTGGTTTGGTTTGGTTTTGGCTTAACGTCCTTTGCAAAACCTGTTAGATCATTTAAGGAACGGGCTATTTCGACCCTGCCTGTCAGGGCCAACCCGGTCTGAGTGGGACATTGTCCCAGCAGAAAAACGGAGATACGTTCGATCAAACAAACTGCCCCACGCGGGCCTCGAACTCAAGTCCTCTGCGGGATAGGCGAAGCGCCTAAGCATTACACCTTTCAAACGCTACAGTTAAGATTTTGCACCTTTAGTCTGCTCTTACGATTCCATCAATACCGGTGTCTGTGGTGCAATGGTTGAGCTCTTCGCCTGCCATGTATGAGACGGGAGTTCGAGACCCACGAGGAGCATCTAATTTTATCTTAATCGAGTATCTCAATATCTCTGATGGGATGCCATGCAGGGTCGAAGTAGCTCGCCTCTGAAATGACTTGACAGTGTTACTTGAGGCGTAAAAACAGCAAACACAAAAGACATTGAATGATCATTTCATGGTCAAGAAGTTAATAGAGAATAGAAACACTTTGAGCAAACCGGAATAGAACACCTGTAATCATAAAATTATCATCCTTAGTTGTTGTTGTTTTTTACTTATTTTAGTTATTATTCTTATTTTCCTTTTCATTAATTTCATTCTGTCTTTTTGCTTTGTCTGTCATTGCCAATTCACCTTTCTTTATCGCGTAGTGACCATTCCGAGCTTAGGCCTGTACATAACGCTGATTGTTTTTCAAAGAGGCGAATATTCCATTACAATCTTTGTAGTATTCACCCTTATGCAAAACAACCAACGATAAGGCTTTCTTGAACTGAATATTTGCACTCGTGTTCTTAATCTGTCTTAAAAGAAAAACACACAAGCATAGACAAAAAAAACAACTCCAACCAACTCTAAAGATAAAAGTCTTGCCGTTAGTGATCCAAACCCTCCAGTCGCCCATGACCTTCAAAATCACGGCGACATCTATCCACAACGTGCAACCAGGCAACGTGGTGGTCGGGATTTAGCAGGGGCTTATGAATACGCCGATGTGAATACATTAAGCGTAATAATCAAACACACACACACACACACACACACACACACACCTATAGACACACACACACACACACACATACACATAGGCCTTCTGTGTAATGTTGAATGTGTTCTTGCAAACGAAAAAAAGTTGTAAATACATGTAATAGTTTTGTGTAGTAATTTTCATTTGCAGGGTTTTTTTTAAACTGAGGTCAAGTGGGGTATCGCGCATATTCAGACACCTACTCGCAAATGCACGCACGCGCACACACACACACACACACACACACACACACACACACACACACACACACACACACACACACACA
>JAUKPP010244329.1:0-13364 GCA_032273245.1 Phyllaplysia taylori | reverse complement strand
CCCCCCCCCCCCCCCCCCCCCCCCCCCCCCCCCCCCCCCCCCCCCCCCCCCCCCCCCCCCCCCCCCCCATAGCCACAATACAATATTTGTACGCGAAGACTTTGCTAATAAATTTGATACCCCTATTACAAATATGTTGTTATTTTTCTCATCCGATGGTTGTTTATTCGTTTAAATATGTAAAAAAAAACACATTAACTCCCGAAGAGAAACAAATCTTCCTTACCATCTTCTCCTGCTATGCCCTGTCTACCCTTTCAACTAACTGTTTCACTCTTTCTCTCACTCTATTTCTAGTCTCCGAACAAACAAACGCGTGATAGCTTCTAAGGAAATAAGGACAAGGAACTTATCAATTTAAGACGACGACATGAGCCCCTCCCCCAACCACACACACACATGCACACACACACACACACACACACACACACATGCACACACACACACACACACACATACACACACACACACACACACACACATACATACATATTATACACATTCAAACGCAAACAGAACAAAATATATAACAATAATTAAAAAGAAAACCACCTTGACAAGGAAATAGATGGGACGTATGCAGGCTGACTTGGTATCACAATTGTGGGGTTATCACATCATTAGGATCTTTCGACATCGAAATAAAAATAGATGTAGCATGATAAAGCAGTGACAATAAGCAATACGGTACTCATATTCATATCACAACGATAAAGGTATATTATTACAATGCAAATCATAGAACCCGACTCAAGTAAATGCAATGACGAAAGTTATTTACGTAATAGTTCCCGTATAGATAGTCAATAAGTCGGTGTTTGGCGTCTACAATAAATGTCAATTTATAATGTTATAGTGTAGGTCGGTGTC
The DNA here is from genome assembly GCA_032273245.1 of Phyllaplysia taylori. Lineage (NCBI taxonomy): Eukaryota > Metazoa > Mollusca > Gastropoda > Aplysiida > Aplysiidae > Phyllaplysia > Phyllaplysia taylori. Next base: position 12,494 of record JAUKPP010244329.1, on the reverse strand, counting down.
GTAATATAATGGCTACGATAGTAAATCAATAAAAGAGTTATAATCCATTTTGTTGTACTTAGGTAAGTAACATAATAATGTGCGTGTGTATTTTTTTTCTCCAGATTTCACACCTCTATAACCCTGAAATGCTAATTCAATGCCAGAATGCACTCTTCTGCAGTAATTGATTCCACTGGGCTGTGTAACTAAATGAGTTGCCCAACTATAGTTATTAGTTTTACGTCCGTTGTAATACTATAAGGTCTTTCAAGACACGGGTTACTTCGCTTCTGCCTGTCAGGGCCAACCAGGGCTGACAGATTAATCCCAGAAGAAAAAAAAACTCTCGTAGAAGTTGCCAAAGGGAGATATTAGGGAGAGTATTTTTCTTTTGAAAAATCCACTTTAAGCTTAAACAGCCCAAGAAGCTGCTGCCTTTATGAATAAATAGCTCGAAACTAATTGAGAGTTCCACACTTCTTATTAGAGATTTCGAGCGATGATATAATATGAAGGTAGAAATGCATCATAGATCGTCATAAAAGAAAAACAAACTGCCATTAGTTTATTATTGCAATTAGTTTAAAGTTAGTTGTTTATAAAGGCGCCAGCATCTTTGGCTGTTTTAGCTTATAGTATTACAATAATAGCCTTGAAGGTGTTTCTTTTTTCTTTTTAGTCGTCATTTCTATATCGTGGCTCTTACCTTTATCATAGCTTTGGTAAACGTTTACATGGTCACCGTAGAGTGATAACATTTCTCAACATGAATTATAATATTTCCATCGTCACACACAAAACGACTAGTTACAGATGGCAATGTATAATATACGTATTATTATTACAATATTATATGTACATCAAACTAAAATTAAATCAAAATTAGATGTTTTAACGTATGCTTTTTCTGTTTATTTCTATTTTCCCGATCAAGCAACCATGTGGGTTCGAGCCCTTCGGCTTGTCGACATGGCAATGAATTTGCAAGTTTTAATCAGTTGGTTCTGTTTGCTTTAACTCTCCATGCAACACCTTTAAGGTCATTTACGAGGCGGGACCTCCGATTTTAACGTCCATCTCCGATAGGAAGGGTGTTGGAGCCATGAAACCTCCGAAAGCATCCGGTGAATGAACCTTCCGGGATTCGAACCAGGGACCTTCTCATTCATTCTGTAGGCTGGCGAACTACCGCTCTGCCAACGAAGCCCCCTTCATCAATTAGTATGAAATGCCAGATTTTTAAGATGAAGGTACTAGGATATCCAACCTGCATAAGGTTTGAGGTCAAGATACACAGTTCAAATAGTAGGCATTGTATTCAGGCTAGAGGTCAAAGTACAAAGTTAAGTTTAGGGTTCTAGAATGAGATGCACAATGCCAGTCGGCATTTTTTTTTCGATTAAATGCTTCATTTTTATAAAAGCGTAATTTCGATACGTGCGTAATTTTCAACTTAACTCACCCCACCCTGTCAGCACGTGATTTTGTGAGCCACTGTGAGTATTACCGATTATGGAATGGAATATTTAGTCGAAAAAAACTGCCAACTTGCTTCGTCATCCCACTATTTGTCTGTAAAATCTACCCAGTTTCGTATCACTCAGCACCATTTAATACATTATCTAGAAAATGTCAGTTGAAGTGGAACTCCAACGGAAAAAAAGTTGGTATGTTCCGTAGTTCTTTATGTAATGAATGAGGACGAAAGTATAAAAAAAAAAATCACTGTGCGGTTACAAATTCGTGGCTCAGGTTTTGCTAAAATTTCTCTGAAACTGCTGCATGACATGTTACCAATAAATATGGGACAGATGTGAGTTTCAGTTTGTCTTAACAGTTTTATATTTTTCTGGATAGATTATCGCCCTTTTTTCCTGAAATTTCTTTAAATAACATCAGTAAAAACAACAACGAACAAACCGAGAAATAAACCCACCGACATATTATTATGTCCTAATCGAGTATTTTCCCAACTCTACAGTGAATAGCAACACGGAGCTAATTTTCCTTTTACATCGCAAGGCTTTTGTGTGTGCAAACTCAACCCTTGACCTCGTGCTTGTTTAAAGCTTATTATGATATACCCGATTTGGCCGTCTTAAATTTTTTTTATTGATCTTATTTAAAGAAACTTCTTTAAAATTCGACATGAATCCTTTCAGATAAATATAACACCACTTGTACATTGCGACCACCTGTACATTGCGACCACCTGTACATTGCGACCACATGTACGTTGCGACCAACTGTACAAAACATCAACCTATATCATAACACAACTTGGAAATAGCGATAACCTGTATACAACGGCCACCTTCATATTACAACGTCAAAATGTATAATTATATAACACCGCTTCTATAGCAACCACCTGTACATAGCAACCAGATAAATAGCAAATACCTGTATAAAACGCCAGACTGTATGTAACACAACCTCAGAGCAAAGACTACTAGCACAGAGTGGACATCTTTATATACTGGAAATTCAGCTTGTATTTGGCACAAACTGAACTTCAAAAGGCGAGACCCCTTCATCTCTCCTCATATCAACGCCCACTTTCGAATAACTGGGCTCATATACATTATCAAATAATAACATAATTAAATAATAATAACTGCATTTATATAGCGCATATCCCCCGCTTGAAAGCAGGCTCTATGCACTTTACAATCAATTATTTGTAGGCAGAATGCCATTTAATGATCATACAACATACGTCCTTGGGCGTTATTGATATAATATGGCGGACACTGCAGCCATAGATGCACCTGAAACATCAATTAATAGATAGCTTACAGAAATGACTTGACATTGATTATTACATATGTTTTTCAAAACAGACTAATTTGAAGTCTCTTTGTTTTAAATTGTGTACAACGTTTTACGAGATATATTTTCACTCTTGCGGGTTAGGGGAAATGACCTTACGGACCCAGTAGAGTCGAGGCCGTTTTCAGCATAATAAAATACAATGTAGTCCATACAATGTATCTCGTTTTAATGAATAAGACTACGAACTTGAATTTGAATTGAAGCCAGCCGGAAACAACGTGACGTAAGCCGAGCTGCAGAGGATGTTGCAGAACCGTACTTGTCGGAGGAGTGTTGTTGCTGTTCTTTGTTTCCCAAGGAACCCAGCGACACCATCAGTCAAATCAGTCAAGTATTGGAATCGGTGAAGTAGGCAGCAGTCAAGTGTTATTCTGGGAGTCGGGATGTTCTGGATTGTTCAGAACTGCACCATCCCGTTCTTATGATGAGCCGTCTTAATGGCCAAAACAGCTGGTAATGATGTCTGAAGCTCGAAAATGCTGGGAAATCGAAGGCTCAGTGCTGTGGGAATTATTCTGTAAGGTTAAGGGTTCGAAGGTCAGTGATATTGTAGGCCAGAAATTTTCTAAGGCAAAGATTTTATGTGTAAGTTATTCTAACATGCTTTCAGAGTTAAATTTTTGTAAGTCAAGGCTTCTCTAGGTCGAGAACTCTGTAGGTAATAAATTCTGAAGGTCGATGATTCTGAGGGTCAATCATTTTCAAGGTCAAAGATTTTGAAGGTCAATAAAGCTGGGTGTCAAAAACGTTTAAGTCCATGGATTTCTAAGTCAAGGATTCAGTCAGCAAAGAATCATGAGTTTCAAATTTGCTGAGGGTCGACAGGCACGTGGGTCAAGCATTATGTAGGTCAGGGATTTTTTAAGTCTATGGGTTTTTTTAGGTCAAGGATTCTGTAAATCTGTGCTTTTATAAGTCAAGTATTCTGTAAGTCCATGATTTTGTAGGTCAAAGGTTCTGTAACTCTATTATTTTATAGGTCAAGGATTATGTAATCTATGGCATTGTAGGTCATGCATTCTGTAAGTTTATAATTTTGTAGATACAAAAATATGTAAGTCTATGGCTTTGTAGGTAACAGATTCTGTAAGTCAATGGTTTTGCAGGTCAAGGATTCTGTAAGTCTATGGCTTTGTAGATCAAGGATTCTGTAAGTCTATGGATTCGTAGATAAAAAAAAATTCTGTAAGTCTATGGTTTTGCAGGTCAAGGGTTCTGTAAGTCTATGGTTTTGTAGGTCAAGGTTTCTGTAAGTCAATGGCTTTGTAGGTCAAAGATTCTGTAAGCCAATGGTTTTGTAGATAAAAATTCTCTAGGCTTAGAATGCAATCGGTGAAGGATTCTTTGGCAACTATAGCAGATTTCCGCAGTAAGTCAGGGAACATAATCGTAGTAGGGTTTCTATTAGTCACGTGACTATTATGAGGTCAAGGCCGTTCTTCCCTGACTGGCCATGGTGTGATGGTCGAGAAGTCAGCGTGCTCGCTCCGGGACTGTTGTGATCCTTCTTTATGCTGTCACCACCTTAGTTTCTTCTGTTGAAAAACAAAACAAAATGCGGAGGGAAATAAATATCTGGGATAAACAGAGAACAAAGTATTGACAACAACAGCAGTAACAATATTGCTAATAATAATAATAATAAAATAATAACAATAATAATGATATAATGATAATGATAATAATAATAATATTGATGATAATGATAATTTAAAAAAATAATAATAATAATAGTAATAACAATAATAGTCATGATAATGATAATAATGATGATAATTAAAAGAATTAATGAATAGCAAATACTAATAACAATAATGATAAAAAAAATATTAAAAAACAGTATTAATAATAGTGGTGAAGACAGTGTTAACAATAATAATATCAACGATAATAACGTTAGTAACATTAGCACAACTTGTCTACTAAGTAGTTTTCACGAAAAGAAGATGTGAACGGAAAAAAAAAAATAACAACAAAGCACTGAGAGAGAGAGAGAGAGAGAGAGAGAGAGAGAGAGAGAGAGAGAAGAGAAATTAATAACAAAATATCCCCTATTTTTTTGTCTTTCAAATGGCACTTTGATCCCTTTTTAAACAAAGAGCTTGAGTAAGGCTACAATTATTATGCATCGTCATCGTCAAATGCTGCTTTTTTTTCCTTTTCTTTTTTTTTTTAACGGAAGATAGAAGTGATCAGAGAACAAAAAGGTTTATGGTAGAATTTGCCTCACATTATTTCATGGATACATAACATTATCCAACTTTTGCAAAACCGAGTATCTCACATTTAACAATGACAATGACTATACATCTCGCATCTTAGTGACAATTAAGATTGTTCGCTTAAGCGCCTATTCCTTTATTTTCACATAGTATTTCCTCCCCGCCCCCTCCCCCTTATATATTGTCATCTTTTATTTGTTTTTTTTTTTTTGCAAATGCAACATCATAAATCTTCATGAGTTAGTAGTAAATATAAGAAAAAAAGGATTAATGACTGGAGCAAATACACTTTTGCCTCAATGTAAATAAAAATTAAGAATATTGATAAAATAACACTACATTCAGAAAAAGGGAAACTGAGTTGAAACGCGAGTGAAAAAAAAGTTTTAAAAAAGCAGAAATATATAAGACTACAAGTGCTTAACTGATAAGCATGTTAGTAAGACGATGAATAAAGGGCGTTTACTAACTTTCAGAACTTTAGGCGTAAGCAGAAAGATATCTTAAAAAGCATAAAGTAAGTAAAACGTGTATATTAAATAGTTTGAAACACACTGAACGTTTTAAGGAAAGATATACGAAGAAGAGAATGGCAAAATAGAACAGAACTACAGATTTATAGAGGGATAGGTATCATTTTCATAGACATAAAATAGATAGACAGAGAGACAAACATTCACATAGACAGATGGATAGATCGAGAGAGGGCTGATAGAGATAGACAGAAAAAAACATAAAGAGAACATTGAGTAAACAATGATTTGATTAACTTAAGGTATAACAAAGACAGCAAAGGAAGAACTAAATCACTTAGAAAATCTAAGAAAAAAAAGGTAAAAGACACAGTTCAGATTAGTAATAACAAATCATTTATCTTATGTAAATGTACATAGACCACTTCTAGGACAAAATCACAAAGAGCAGAGTGGTTCTTGGACATACATATATTCGATCCCCCAGATGAGCTAAAAAGTCTAATAGTGACGTACAAAACTGCCATACGGCTGTCCACATTGTGGCAGTAGTAAGGAGTTGGTTATTTATAGATATGCCAGTCCCACCTGTTTTAGCCCCTTCTTGTTTTGTTTTTTACTTCCACGTCGTGGAGAAAAGCTTAAAACCGTTTCGCTGTTTGTTTTACAAATTGGGCGAATGCCATAACTTATAACTCGGACGATATTCCTCTTTTCTAAATACGCGCCAGTATTTACCCTTTTTTACAATGACGACACATTTAATGATACTGGAAACAGCAAACCAAACAGAATTGTCCAATACTCGAAAAAAAAAGTAAAAACAGCGGGATTTTAGGGAGAGGAGGGGGCTGATCTGCCCCGAAATGTACTGCAATAAAAATAACCCTGTGTTTTTCTATCATAAACATCGAGTGAGGGATTCAACTATTGCTGTCAAAGGTTATCAAACTCTTTTGATAAAGCGTTTAGTGATTCGTGTGTTTACTTTTCAGTTGTTTGTCTACTCAAGAACAAAGCTTTAACCCATGTTCTTCCAACTTGTTTTTGTTAAATTCAAACTGTGTACATGTTTTCATTCTGATCAGAAAATTACCATTTAGCAAAAACTTTTGCACCCATTCTTATTGTCTTAAAAAATGTATTCAGTTAAACAAAAAAAAGTCCCATTTGTGGGCGATAGCAGCAAGATGGTACCGTATAAATTAGTGTATGACTGGCACTGATCTGAGTCATGTATCTAATGAAAGGGCTTGGGTACAACTTCATTTTGTCAGCTTCTTGTCTTGGTATCTCACGCGCTTTTTTTAAATATTTTTTCTAGGGTGCTTACCTTGGAAATGAAAGGTTGTTGGTTCGTTCTTGACAATTCAGTACACATCATATAGTTATAATTTGTTAGTATAAATGATTTTCGGCTGCTGCCCAGTAAGGCTCTAACAGTACAATAAGAATGGTTAATTGTCAATATTATCACTAGATACCCCTGGTTTGGTTTGGCTGTCAATTTTACGGTCTTTGCAATAGTGTAAGGTCATTTAAGAGACGGGCTTCTCGACCTTGCTTGTCAGGGCCAACTTGGGCCGATAGGGGCGAAAAATTACAGAAATACGGAGACGCCCGTCCTCAAGTGGGATCGAAGTCGGGTCTTCCGCAAGCTCCGGTGGTTTCATGGGAGATTTTGTTTCACTTTCTGCTCATTCTGTGGCAGAACTCACTGTCTTTATAGCAAACAAGGGCTCAACGCACACACAAAAACATATGAATTTGAAGGAAGCACAGCTAAAGTTATCGTATTGCTTGTTAAATCTGTTTTTCATTTTAGAAAATAATTTCAAGATAAGATTCAGGGTAGAACTCCAGGTTTGATTTTGCGATATATTATATTACTGGCTGGGTCGCCGGCTTCGCTCGGGTAATAATGGGAGCATTGTACGAAGAGAGAGAGAGAGAGAGAGAGAGAGAGAGAGAGATGATACACAATATAATGTCTCCGGCTTTGCTGGGGTAATAATGTGAGGATTATAAGAAGAGAGAGAGAGAGAGAGAGAGAGAGAGAGAGAGAGAGAGATAGAGAGAGAAAAATAGAGAGAGAAAAATAGAGAGAAAAAAAAGCACAAAATAATGTAGCTGTGGCTCACATGAAAAAGAGGGATAATATAAGAAGCGAGGCAGCTTCATCCTTTTGAAAAGTGAGAATACACCATACTTAACAACTATATTTATGTATGATATGAAAGCACGTGCACTTACTGAACTAGGAAGATGGCGTTGCGGTCTGGTGATGGAAAATAAAATAATAGATTTCATTTATAGAGAGCATACCCTCGCTTGAAAGTAGGCTCTATGTGCTTTACAATAAAGTATTACCCTGGTAGTCCAAGTCATTCAGAAACCTTCTCAACTTCCTGGGAAGCATACAGTGCAAATTGCCAGTTTACACCTGGATGAAATGCGGGGAATTCGTGTAAAATGCTTTTCCCTTGGACACAACGTCGCGCTCGAGCTGGGATTCGAACCCACAACCTTACGATTTGATGTCAGGCAGCCTTCCACTAGACTGCCGACGCCACTGTACCTTTCAATCTATCTCTCTTCCTCTCTTTCTCTCTTCGTTTTTTTACCTTCAAAAATGTATGTTTTAGCTTAAACATGTCTGCTGATATTTCTTTTTAAGTGAATAAGGTCAGAAATCTATCTAGAGATACTCTAAATAAAACCAAAACAACCACATATTCTAGCTTGTCAGAGCGTCTTTTCAAACTATATACAAGGAAAAAGACACTGAATTTATAAGGTGCCTGGCATTGACAAGAAAGATGAACAAACTCCAATGCAACGGAAAATGCTCACGTTGGAGATGATTGACTCTAATTACCACCCCAGAGAATGGACTCATGTCTTTACGGATGGCTCAGCCGATGGAGCGGTGAGGAATGGAGGAGGCGGGATCTTTGTTAAATACACAGATGGGACACAGACCAAAAAGGCCTTTCCGACAGGGAAAACATCCTCTAACTACCGTGCGGAGTCCACAGCACTGCTGGAAGCCATAAGAATTGTGACCATCTCACCACCTCCCCCATCCAGCAAAATCGTCTTCTTCACCGACTGCAAATCCCTGCTACAAAATATACAAAACCAAAAGAACGAAGAACAGCAGAGAGAGATCAGGTCAGCTCTCCAAGACCTCTCAAAGAAAGCTACAGTGGCCTTGCAGTGGGTGCCATCTCATTGCGGATTACAGGGGAACGAAAATGCAGATGCTCTCTCAAAAACTGGAAGCCAGATGGACCAGTTCTCCCACCCTGTCAGCTACAGTGAAGCCAAGACCATCATTCGTAATCACTACAGTCAGATGTGGAAAGAAAGACTTGGTATCGAGAGTGGTCACGACCCAATCCACCAGCTACAGAGACATCAGCAGACTATCCTCTTCCGCCTAAGGACCGGCCACTGCAGACTACTGAGCCACCTGTACAGGCTGAAAACCTCACACACAAACGAGTGTCCCTGCGGTACAGGAATCCAAACCCCAGAACACATCCTCCAGGACTGCCCAACCTTCAGAACCCTACGACGCCAGTTCTGGCCTGGGAGAACTGACATGAGACAGAAGCTGTGGGGCTCCTTTATCCTTTAAAGACCTGGAGCAGACAGCGGCCTACATCAGGGCGACTGAGCTAAACGTCTGAGAGCATGATCATCTCTACATTGGAACGCTGAAGAAGAAGAAGAAACATTTACCTAATTGGCTAGAGTCAAACTGAGTTTGGGGTCTTTAAATAATTGTTAGCCTGAATGTCAGGAGGTGCAATGGATAGTGAAGTGGTTTTACTGTAAATCTACTGGACTCGCTCCCAAATTAGGCTGATTGTGTTGATTTTATGTCTATGAATGTTTGTTTTTTTCAAGGATGTAATATTTCTTCCTTGTGCAGACCACAGTGTTGAACAAGCATCTTCAAGACCTGATGGAGGGACTGACTGCCAAAGTTTTTAGGACTTTCAATGCCTCTCGCACACTGTCAGAGCAGTTGGAGTTGCTCACTAATCGTACGTTTTCTTTGTGAATCTGAACATTGTCCTGTGTGAACTCAACTACAAATTGCAAACCGTTTTGAGCCAGGCATTTACTGTAGGATTATTGGAATTCTGGGACACACAGGGTGTTTTTTTTATATTGATCGATTCTAAACTGGCATAACTTTAAGACGGTAAGTGATAGAAACATTCTTTTTTCTATCCATTAATCCTCGTCCATTTAAGTTTTTTTTGGGTACAAAATCAACCAAATCCAAAAACCCATTGCGCGACAGCGCCAGTTTGCGCAAACAGACCCCGACTTTTAGCACAATGTCGCTAATTATTCATTTATAGGTGCATTTTGTGCGTTTACAAGGCTGATCATGTACTTGCAGCTCTCAGAAAATTCTAACTAAGCACAGAAAGAAAAAAAGAATCCAAAACTTAGTCAGAATTTGGAATAAAAATTTGGTAGAAACTGGTAGTGTTAACTGTTATGACAACAAAGATAGTAAGAGCTGGATTTGCGATTTGCGATTTGCGTGGTGCCCGACCAATGAAAAAGACAATTTCGTTAATTTGATGCCACCAGAGACATTCATCGCTTTCTAACATCAAAAGATAAAACACAAAATTCCTTTTCGTGAAATATGAAGCCACAGCTTGGTGGACATGATTCCTTTTTGAAAAACAGTTTGAACAATCATTTCGTTGCCTCGCGATGTTTTCTAGCAGTCCTTTTTGGTGTACCAGTGCGCTCTTTTGACGCCATGATCTAAAAATGGCCTTGTTCAGTTAACTCCTTCTTAACTGCCAAATCTATCAAGATAATCTTATAAAGTGTCCCAAACAAAACTTAAATGGTCAGAGAATGATATGCAGAAAACTGTTTACTTTTATTTCTTACCATTTTAAGAGTTATTTCAATTTAGAATCGATCAATATAAGAAAAACACCCTGTATTTCGTTGTCTGAATTGAAAAGTCACAAAATGTCTTGATTTAGTTTTCTCTTCAACATGATTTTTTCTTCTGTTTGGATTTTTTCTCCTTTGGCATTGCATTTAGCTGTTTGACACATGTAACTTTATTTTTTATGTTTTGTGCGTTTGAAGCTAGGGTGGGTTTTGGATGATATATATGATGCTATGTGGGTGGCTGAGCATGGCTAGTCATTCTCTTTTGTTAGTGAATTGGTGTTGAAACAAGTAGTCTACTAATTGTGTTCATATGGTTAGATTGGATCAATAAATTTATATTTTATCCAAATGTTTCAGCTGATGACAACGTGACTGCCAAAATGCTGTCGTACAACAGGGCCAACAGAGCTGTTGCCATCCTGTGTAACCATCAGCGGGCAGTGCCCAAGACATTTGAGAAATCAATGGAAAATCTACAGAAAAAGGTAAAGTTCAATTACAGCAGTCTCTAAGATGTAGACTTTATAGCCTGTTATCAGTGAGAAACTGGATTTTTCTTGTATGATTATGGCTCCTTGGAGCTTGTTTCAAATTTGAGAATGGTTTGTCTGGAAGTCTAGACTTCCTTCATTGATATGAGATTTGGCTGACAATTGAACCACTCACTTGGCAGAAATGTAGCATCACATGACCTTGCTTGTGGTCTTGCACAAGCTGTAATGATAGGAGGATTACACTGAGGACATAATGACTTGACCAAGCTGATGGCAGATAACTGATACGACCTCATACTATAAATGGAGCTGTAAAACCCCTAAATAGAAACCCCATCTGAAGGAGCATCTGTTGATCGATTCACTTGGACAACAAGTAATCTTTAATTGAAGATAATTGATACTTAAAACACGGATGTGCTGTTTTGTTGAGTAGTTGACCTATTAAAAAAAAGCTGTGTCATTTGGGAGATGAAGATTTAGAATTTGAGAAGCTGCCTTGCCAGGCACATGGCGGGTTAGCCTAGTTTCTGTGTGCTGGGATATTCCATGTATAGCGACTGGTCGTGACACCATAGGGGATATGTCAAAGGAGATGTGACGCCCTATGAGAGACCTGGGCAGAGCTTACTTGTAAATGATAATTCTCTTGTTTATAGAATGCCACACTTTGATTTACTGAGGATTTTATACATATGTGGGAATCCTTCAGACATCCTGACGTTAGGATTTTTATTCCATACCTGAGAGCATCAACTCCTGAGGACTTTCCCTGAGGCATCTTGAATTTCTTGTCTGAATGAGCAAATTTATCATATTTATGTCCTTAGATCAGGATATTTTGTGGCTGGCCGTGTCCACGCCTATGTACCAGTATTTATTCTTTGGGATGGTCCTGTGATTACAGATTGACTCCAAGAAAGACGACATCAAGCAGGTGAAGAAGGACATTAAGACAATCAAGGCAGACTACAAGCAGGCAAAGTCTGTGAAGACTAAAACGTAAGTTGTTAGTCAAGGCATGATGTCTGATTTGCCTCGATTCTGGCTTGCCACTTGCTACACATCTCAATATTTATTTCCAAGACAATAAGGTGAAGACTATCTTTGAAAAAACAACAAAAGAAGATTGGCCACAATATTGATCCCAGCTCTCATCCACCATAGACATTCCAGTTTTGATGTCAGTTGAAATCTTTCAATCAAAGTTTAATGAATTCTACAGTAGTCTCTGCCTGAATACACGGTGCTCGGGAGAGCTGCAAAGCGGGCGTTTAGGTGGAGCATGCATTTATGTGAACCTTACTTTTTTAAGTAAAGTAATGGAGACTACGCAACAATTTCATGCCCTTGACAAACACCTTTACACATCTACACACTCACACATAACCTTTACTCATTTACACACTCACACAAGCACTAAAGCACAAACGCATGCTTAAGAAGTCTATTACCATATTTATGCGGGACTCATATAACAAATTCTCTCTCTCTCTCTCTCTCTCTCTCTCTCTCTCTCTCTCTCTCTCTCTCTCTCTCTGTGT